>MKEJ01050511.1:0-10293 GCA_001753735.1 Embelia ribes | reverse complement strand
ACAAATCCAGTAGGATGAAATAAAATGGAAATGTATAGATTAGTCAAGTCTCCACATGATAAACAAGATGCTAACATTATATGAAACATGAATATAACATCATATAATGTTACTCCATAAAACTCCAAATATATCATGATATAGTGAATCATGAATTACAACCCCAAAGCTCGAATAAAGAATGTTCAATAAGGTAATATCTCGAAACTCGAATAATAAATGCTTAATGAAGCAATGTCTCAAACCCAATGCACTTATGTATCATGTATGATATATGTGCCCATAACTCACCTCAATATGAAAACTCGCATATGTCTCGAAATGATAACTCAAATGTGTCTTAGTATGATAACTCAAATGTGTCTCAATATGATAACTCAAATGTGTCTCAATATAATAACTCAAATGTATCTCGGGACTAGTATTGAATCGTAGTTTAGAACATGCAATGACAGGACCCCACAATATTTGACGCCGCCAATGCCTTCGTTGTGACACACCCACTTCAAGGGCCTACAATAGATATCCCAGGCCTGGTTTTCTGCTTTTCACGGTGGGGTTATATGACCCCAATTGCTCCCACTAGTTTAGAAATTCGATACTTTGTCTTGATATAAATATCAAACCCAATGTCTTGCCTCGTAACCAAATACTCGGAATATAAATTCTCATGTTATGAATGCAATGCCAATGATGCAATTAACATATCTCGAATACTTGACATATGTAACTCGAATGAATCATGTTAAGTGAACATGTATAAGATATAAAGGATCGAATAATAAGCAGGCTCGAATTAATTAAATTTGAGAGCAATTAATCATAAAACAATACATTGTAAGACTATAATTTACCTCGAACCAACAATTATGAGAACATATATAAGATGACATAAACATGTTATCATATAATAAAAAGCCGCGAGTTTATAGTAAAGAGCATTAACTACCGTACCAAAATTAAACTCCCGAAAGCAAAGAAATTAGCTTGACTCAAAAGCCCCAAATCCAGCCAAATACACCCCTAGGTGAAAACAAGAGAAACTGTAAATGAGACTTACATTAGAACGAGCTCTATGACACGAGGGTGAATAATCTCCACTTTATTTTCAAAACTGAGTTCTAATGATAGATGATCTTGAGCCAAAACAAATAAAGTTTAGAGCTCTCATTCTTCTTCTCTCTCTAATTTTGAGATGGGGAAAGAAAGAAATAAGAATAAGTATTTGGTCAATTCGGAATAAGTTAGTCAACACCCCGATAGATCGATCCAATGGTACTTGGATCAATTGGTTTGGACTTTTGGATCGACCCAAGTGTTGTTGGATAGATCGGAACAATTAGAAATTTTGGGCTAATCAACTCGGGCCGAAATTTTCCAAAAACATCCGTAATCACTCAAAGACCCTAGTAGAAGTGTTCAACAATTTTTGGAATCATGTTTAAGTTCCTAAAACCCAATATACTTGACTTTACATAACTATCATCAAACCCCATTTGAACCCGCTTTTTAGTCTTCGAAATGCTATACTTACATGCAATTAATGTCAATTGATAAAGACGACAATGCAAATAAATGCAATGATATGAAATAACACCCCGATATGTAACAACATCTTGATATGCAATGCAATCTCAATATGTAATGCATATCCTCGCAAATCTCGATATAATCCCTAACTACTATCATCATGCATGCCTTACATAACATCAATCTATATAGCCAAACAACGAAATATAATATGATTTCAAATCACCGAAACCATATATAATCAATGAATACAGTATGAAATTTCTTGGAAAGTTACAAAGATAAGTCTTAATTAATTAGGTAAGACAAGTTTTAATTAATTAGGTATGGCCCAACATATCCCTCTTAAGTTACTTATCAAAGGTTCTTTAATTAAGATTCTAGATTGGGCTATAAAACTTACATATTTAATGTGTTAAAATCATGTATTTATAGTAGTTATGTGCAATTTTATCAAAGTATTGGTGTTCTTTTAATATTACTTGGTTTATTGTGCATTATAGGCAAAAAAACAAAGAAATATACGAATTTGAGCTCAAAACGAAGTGAAAATTGGCGAATTGGATTTTTTAGAGCCTCTTGGCAACTTAATTGAAAGAGTGGAAATATTTTAAAGCAATTTGAGAAGTGTTTGAAGGCCGATGATTGAAAAAATTATCAAAGAAATTAGGAGCCAATGACAACAATTTCAACCAGTCTAACTAGGTTAAAAATTGCACATGTACTTTGCACATGTAAAATTCAGGGAAGCCTTAAATATATTATTTATTCTAAAAATAAGATATAAAACCAATCGACGGTCCAAATTAACCTAGCTTATAGTTAGAGGCTTATAATCCTAGCCTCTAATCAATTTTTTTCATTATTCTTCTTCATTGTTCTATTGTTTACTTTTTGGAGATTGGGAGAGAAACTCTATGGAGATTGTGATAGCTTCTTAGTTTTATTCTCTACTTCATCTTCATAGTTGTGAGATTGTTCTAAATATTGTATTACTTAATAAAATTGCTTTCTTGTCTTCTTTAATTGCATTCTTGCTAGTAGTTAATTAAAGTATTAAATTGAATATCAAATTGTCAGTATAACTGTCTTTCTTATTGTTATAGCAAGAATTCAATATTGTTTATGTTTGCTTTCATGCTTTATATTATGATTACTCTCTTAGTTGAATTTGCCATGAGTGGCTAGGCACCTTCTTGCCCTAAAGTGATGAAGGTAGTAAACATAACTACTAATGAATAATTAATTGAATAGGATTTTAAAATTGGACCCAGAACTAATTAATTATTAATTCTATGATTGTTTAATCTGTCTACTCGACTTAAGAATCATTTAGATTTAGTTATGGTTGTTGACAAATACCATATGGTACTCTAAAGTGAATTAAATTAGAAATAACACACTGGTGAATTATAATTAACTTTAGACGGAGTTTAATAATTAGGACTTATGGGATAAAGCGAAACTACTAGAATTACCGCAAAACGACAAGACTTTAATTAATTGATTTAAACTTTAATTTGTTTTGTTTCATATTTATTGCTCTTGGAAACAAGAATATCAAGTGCTTAGGAATAAGGTAACTTAAATAATTATTAATGTAACATCCCAGAAAATTCAAATAAATTTTTTCGTTTTTATAATAACAGTAATTTTGTTATTTAATAATATTATCATGTTGTATGCATCGGGCGTAGTTGTTGCGGGGTAGTGTTGCGTAGGTATGGTACACATTATACATTTTAAATATATAAAAAGAGAAGTAGACACGTAGTCAAACGTGTCGGATTCATCTTTGTCCGGAGGGCCTCCAAAGGGAGTAGGGGGTCGAAAGATGCGTTGGACAAACCCTTCTAGAACTTCACTTTTTAGAAAAAAGTTGAAAATTTTTCTAAGTATTTTTCTCTATATTGGGAAGGTTCCCATAGAGATGTCCGATGGTGGACAAGTGCCAGACAAACGACTCAGGGGCATCAGACGTATCGCCAGACGTCTTAGCATGTGAAAAGTTTCTTTTTAACTACTTGTACTCTCTTGTCTCCCTTACCTTTTCCCAAAATCCGAAAGAGAGGAGAGAGAGTGTTGACCCTTGTTGCTTAAGCTTTGAAAAGAGGTAATTGTTATTTCTTACCTTGTTCATTTGCATAGTCTTGTTTTTCATGCACTTTTTTCATGGAAAACAAAGTTGATATTCTTGTTCCTGGACTTGTGTAGGTCATTTTCTCCTATAAGTGCATTGTTGTTCGTATTCATCTTCTAGATAAAATCAAGAGGCGAAGAAGAGACAATTTAAGGGTTTTATGTAGGAAGACTCGGGGAAACTCTTAGTGTCTTTTTAGGTACAGTAATTAATGAACTTTAATATAAAATTGATGACTTTATCCATATGTAGACGTGAACGATATGTTTTGAATGTGATGTATATGTGTAATAGAATTGGACGTGATGGAGACGTCTTATAAGTGTAGAATATGCATAGAAAAATTGACATTATTGATACATCACATATGTGTAGTATATGCATATATGAAGGGTCATGAATTGATATGTCACATATATGTAGTATATATGCAAAGGAATTGACGTGAATTGATACGCCATATAAGGGTTGATATGGGTAGGAGAAATAGACGTGATTGATATGTCACGTAGGCGTAGAATAAACATGAACTTGTTTATGTGCAAAGTTTAATATCATGTTTATAGCGTTGTTGAAAACATGTAAACTGTGTAGTTATTTGTATTGCATTGGCATGGAATTTGAAAGGAAATTGATGTATAAATTAAAATTCATGGGGTGTTTTCCTTTCATTTTTTGGGACATAAAAGCATCAAATTCAAAATGCATGGATTTTAGAAATGAGGTTATACAATCTTACCATGAAAAATGGGAAATCAGATCTTAGATTATTCCATTGATTATGTCAGGTGATTAATTAAGACTCGGTCGCATCACTAGTAGGTGGCATCCATAGTGATTTATAAAAGCATGGTGATACTAATCCCAATAAAAATTTCTTAAAGCATTGGTGTAGTAAAGTGTGTGGGCGTGCGTTGCATTCATGATCATAATTATATTTATGTTCATAAATTTATTATGAGTTGTCATGCATTCATTCACAATGCATATAGTTTAATCATTCTTTTATTGAATAGTTACTTGGCTAACCATACATTTCTTTTCCATTTTCTTTGGATATATGCATAGTTTTGTTCGTGCGGAGGCAGGTGTAAAGTATCAGTAGAAACTTAGGCATTATTGTACATATGTTTGGCGCATACGTATTAGCGTATTATTATGTATTTTATTTTGTAGCATACTCTAATAACATTTTAGTGTGGAGGAAGGTATAGATAGGTTCTTGCTCCTATATGAGAGACGACTAACCTATTTATACGTTCCAGTTCTTTTATTTTTGACAAGCATATAGTTATGTATAAGTAAATAGGCAGGTTCACTTTTATTCAGCGTTGTATATATATATTTTCTAGAGTTGGCATTGGCTTTCATCCTTTCGTTTTAGCGTGGTCCCTTATTTAAATGTTATTGTTGATCATGTTGTAGAATATGTGTAGTATCGTCCTACATTGGCGAATACATGTGATATGATTAACATTGATAGTTATTTTATTTTATTTTACTTCCTTTCTTTTCTTTTATTTTCCTTTCTTTTTCTTTATAAGCTTATGTCCCCAGGTTTCTCCAGATTCGGGGCATGACAAGTTGGTATCAAGTCTAACCTAGTTACATAAACCTTGGTGGCTTGTAGGTAGGAGGTCTTAGTGGGGTAAGTGCATAAGAATGTGTAGGAATTCTTTGCTTAGTATTAATTTATTGGCATAATCTGTGATAGTTGTGCTGGTGTAGATACTATTACTATATTATAAATTGGATTCTTTCTTTCTCTTGCGTTAGTTGTTGATGTGAAGCTTAGAGATAGTGCGAGGGTGTGGAAATCGTGGAGGAGGTCGACGTGGAGTAAGGGGTCAGAATGTGAGTGGTAGGGGCGGTAGAGCAGGGATTCATAATAAGGGAGAGGTGTATCTAAGTCATGCTTATTCATGAGCGATAGAAATTCGGGAAGCCAAAAATATTCCTAACTTAGAGGAGATAATGAATATTGATTAGAGATTTGTGAATTCCGAGGAAGAGGCTTCCTAGCCTCAATCTTAAGTACATCCAAGTATACATCTGAGGCAGAGTCTTAGTGATGTAGGGGAATCTTCAGGTGTGCTTCAAGCTTAGGACACCATATTAAACCGAGTGGCTAAGGGCTCAAAGAAAAGTGGAGAAAGTATGGAGACTGGGGCATTGTTAACCCAGAAGCAATTTTATGCCATGGATCCTCCAATCTTTTCGAGAGATGGCAAATCCATTCTTACAGAGGAATAGGTAATGGATGTGGAGAGAATTTTCAAATCTCTCTATATAGTATATGACAACCTACAAATGGTGACAGTGCCATTCTACTTACAGGGGCAAGATGGTTCTATGGTGGCATAGCAAAGAGGAAGTAAATGGATTGGAGGACATTATGTGACCCACTTTTGGGGAATTGTTCTTGGAGGAGTTTTTCCCCAACATGCTTCGTGAAAGGAAGCGGGTGACTTCATGAGTTTATTACAAGGGAATTTATCAGTACAAGATAATCAGATCTTGTTTTCAGACATGCACCTGATGCTGTATCGATGATGAAGAGGCTTTGTCATAAATTTATTGCTAGATTGCGACCTTCGATACAAACATACGTGATGGCGGGTCACCCGGGCACTTTCAAGGAGTGCATTGATACAACTATGGAGATATAGTATAATTTGGCAAGCAAGCAGTAGTTGAAGATTGCTCACACTACTACATATTTGGGTCAACCTATGTGTCAACCTTAAGGGTATGTTCCTTATTCTATTAAGGACCCGGATGTTGGCTTGGGTGCGTATGGTAGTCGTTCTTGTGGAGGTAGGGGACAAAGTTCTTATGTTAGTGGAGGTAGCAATAAGAAGAGGTCTATGACTAATTCTTCTTCTCGTGGGTGATCTTAGTCAGCTCCTTCCTTCGATTCTTTTACTCAGGGTCCAAAGTGTTATCAATGTGATCGTCTGGGCCATAGATCCTTAGAGTGCACTTTTCTAGTAGGGAATAAAAGGTATGGAACGAAGGGATATTTTACGGCAGATTGTCCTTTTGTGGTATGTCATCGTTGCGGTCAACCGGGGCACATTCAAATTCTATGTCTAGAGGGTTTCATTGTTTCCATCGTACCTCAACAGTGACAACCCTCATTTTTTGGTGTTGCCCCTAGAGCACCACAGATCATACATACTTCATCTTTCCGTCTGAGTGGCAGTATGGCTCGGGGTGGATATTCGGATGATGGTATTGGTCAAGGTGGATTTTAGCAGACTCGAACTTCTCTAGCTCGTGCGTATGTAGTTCCTTAGATACCTCAGGCTTTGAAGAGTGACAAAGCGTTTGTTGTTTAAGGTTTTATTCCATGTTATCTACGTAGGTATATGCATTATTTGATATGGGAGCTTTGCGCTCTTTCATTGTATCACAGTTTGCTCAAATGCTTGGGTTGCGTGAGTCTCCCTTAGAGGAGCCTATTTTCGTTGATATACCGGGAAGGGAGATTATTTGCATGAATCGTATTTATCGGAGATGTAAATTAACTATTGGAGTTCATATCTTTACTTTTGATTTTATTGTCTTTGATATGTGGGGGTTTGACGTGATCATTGGTGTAGATATGTTAGCTCACTTTCATGCTATATTCGATTGTGAGAAGAAGTATATGTTGTTGAGGACATCAGATGGGGTAGATGTTCTCTTTATAGGAGAGAGTCCTACTCTTGCTCCTTACATTCATCAGCATTCTAAAGATAGTCTATCTTTCATTATGACTAGTCTTTCTTTTGATGATGAGGTACATTCGGGGGAATCCTTACCCCCTTATTGTCTGCAAATTTTCTGGCGTGTTTCCGGAGGATCTTTTTGAGCATTCTCCTATGCAAAAAGTGGAATTCAAGATTGATTGGATTCCCGATACTAAGCCAAAATCAATAGCTCCATATCTTTTGGCACTGAGAAAGTTGGAGGTGTTGTATGAGCAGATCATTGATCTAGAGCGGAAGGAGTTTATACGACCTAGTTTCTCGCCTTGGGGCGTACCGGTCTTATTTGTTTCGAAGAACGATAGGTTTATGAGGATATGTATTGACTATTGCAAGTTGAATTGAGTAACGATCAAGAAAAAATACCCATTGCCGGGTGTCGATGACTTATTTGATTAGTTGCGGGATTCTCGATTCTTTTCGAAGATTGACTTGCGTTCGGGTTATCATCAATTGTGAGTGCGAAAGGAATATATTGAGAAGACAACATTCCGAACTCGATATGGGTACTACGAATTTCTCGTATTCCATTTGGTCTTACGAATATTCCAATGGCTTTCATGGATTTGATGAACCACATTTTTTGACCATACCTTGATCATTTCGTTGTAGTCTTCATTGATGATATTCTCATTTATTCGCCTACTGAAGAGGCTCATAGAGAACATCTCCGTGTTATTCTGTCTAAACTTTGGGAATATAGGCTCTATGCGAAGTATTCAAAGTGCGAGTTTTGGCTACGAGAAGTGAGGTTTCTTGGCCATGTTTCGGAAGGCGGGGTCACTGTAGATCCGTCGAAGATTGAGGCCGTGGTGAATTGGGAACGTTCTAAGTCGGTGTTTGAGATTTGTAGTTTATTGGGGTTGGCTGGGTACCATCGTCGGTTCGTTTAGGACTTTTCTCGTTTGGCAGCCCCAATGATGAGGCTTACTCACAAAGCGTTAAAATTTGAATGGGATACGAAGTACAAGGAGTCTTTTCTCCGACTTAAGGATTTGCTAACCTCGGTTCCTATTCTTATCATTCCGGAGCGAGGGCTTAACAACAAGGTGTATTGCGATGCATCGTAAGAAGGGTTGGGTTGCGTGTTGATGCAACTAGGGAAGGTTGTAGTGTATGCGTCGAGACAACTTAAGGTTTATAAGAAAAATTACTTGACTCATGATCTCGAGCTCGGAACGGTGGTATTTGCATTGAAGGTGCGGCGTCATTACCTCTATGGAGAGAGATTTGAGGTATTTTCTGACCATAAATCTTTGAAGTACATGTTTACACAATGCGATCTTAATATGTGTCAAAGGCGTTGGATGGAATACCTAAATTAATACAATTTCGATCTAGAGTATCACCCGGGAAAGGCTAATGTTGTAGCGGATGCATTGAGTCGCAAAACTTGATGTACTATGGCTTGTTTGGCAGCGGATAAATGGGAGATGATGCAGGTGTTGAATGAGTACAGGTTAAAGTGTGTAGAAGAAATTGGAGATCAGGCTACATTGTTCACGATCGAAGTGGTTCCGACTTTGATTAGCCGAGTAATTGAAGCTCAGCAGGTAGACGACAAATCGGATGTGTATCGTGTTCATATTCTGAGCGAGTAAGGTCGGTCTTATTGGTTGGTTGATAGCGGAGGTTGCCGGAGTTCATTTTTAGGGACGTTTGTTTGTTCCGGAATCCATTCGGGATGAGGTTTTGCGTGAATCTCATTACTCACGTTTGGCGGTGCATCCCGAGGTTACCAAAATGTACCATGTCGTGGCGCGTCAATTTTGGTGGTCCGGAATGAAAAAGGATGTAGTGGAGTTCGTGTCTCATTGTTTGACGTGTCTCATTGTTTGACGTGTCAGTAGGTGAAGGCTGAACACAAGAGACCAGATGTATTACTTAGACCGTTACTAGTTTCTGAGTGGAAATGGGAGCGGATCGCCATGGACTTCGTGGTTGGATTTCCGAAGTCGCGACGGGGGAATGATGCTATATGGGTGATTGTTAACCAAATGATCAAAAGTGCTTATTTTCTGCCTATCCGTATGACTGACTTAGTTGAGAAACTGTGTCGGACGTATATCAATGAGGTGGTTCGGTTACACGGGGTTCCTATTTCTATTATATCGGACCATAACTCTCGATTCATATGTCGCTATTCGTCGGGGCTTCAAGAAGCCGTGGGAACCAAATTGTCGTTGAGTACAACTTTTCACCCGCAAATGGATTGCTAATTTGAGCGAACTATCCAGACATTGTAAGATATGCTTCGTGCTTGCGTGCTTGACTTTGCTGGAAGTTGGGAGGACCATGTAGGTTTGATAGAGTTCGCCAACAATAATAGCTATCACACGGGTATCTCTTCATAAAAAATCATGCATTCAAGTACAATATTTTCTTTTCTGTCACATTTTTCTTCAAGAAATTCTTACACCAAACGCACCATAAAACTAGCCAACAGTTAGTGGGAAAACATTTTATGGTTGTTTCTGGTCCGAGCAAGGATGTCACAAATACACATACATAGCAACGTCCTTTTCCAACTTATGCAGGGTAACAGGTATTACAACTACTTCTCTGCAGCATTCCAAAGCATATAGAGTCAATCACTTCAGAAACAAATAAAACTACAACCAGAGTGTATTCCGCTCTTTCCCCGCGAATTTTCATATCTATACGTAGCCCGTGACTAGGTAACTAGGAAAGATATTTGTCCAGAGAACAAAGCTTGCAAAATTCAACTCCGTATGATTTTGACATCTTACAACCCCGTAGTATGTTGATCTAATTCTATCCAGCCCTGCTATCTGCTAGCCTATCCATTTGCTAATTTTCAAACTAAGAACAACATTATGCCCTGCCCAGTGATCATAACTAATATGTTTT
>MKEJ01050510.1:0-12767 GCA_001753735.1 Embelia ribes | reverse complement strand
GTTAAATTTTAAATTTTATAACTTTCATATTTACAACGGTCATAATTATAACGGTCATTATGAAGACAATTGTCATATTTACAACGACCATATTTACAACGCTCAAATCTTAAATGGAAAGATATGTACTCTGACCAAGTTCATTTTCATGAATCAACAATCATTTTAGAGTAAAATTTGTAGGGAGAGAGTTTTGATGAGAGAGAGACTATTAGCTACATTTGATGAGTGAGAAAGAGATGAGCCAAAATAGAGAGTAGGTTGTAAATTGGTTTACCAAAATAGATAAAAAATGATTTATTGTGCTCATTGGAGATGCTCTTAGGATATTAAGTTGTAAACCTCGCTGGCTTAATGGTGGAGGAAAATTTTAACCCCATACCGATGGGCTAATATCACTTGGACCTAACAAAACTCTGCCCAAATAGTTTAGGCTAGATGTCACTCACAATCTCATAAGAGTACTACCTATTTTTGAATATGTGCCTTAGGTTACTGTGGCGTAACGCAAATGTGCACGCAATTATACTGTACTATCGGCGTTATTGTGCTTAAAGAGCAACAAACCAATTAGTTGTTGCCATGCCTATTGTATGGATAACAGGTACACTCTTGTCGATATAAATTACCACTCATATTTGACATAAAACACATATGTATGATGCCTTGTGTAGTCGCTAACGTTGAGCGGCGGAAGATCCGTGGCTGACAAACTTAGCCAAGATCCAAACTGTGTTTTTATCCGGTGTAGAACGCATGGATAAAGAGGACAAGAGTTCATTCGGTCATTAGCTCTCACAACATATAATGAGGAGCACGTAGATACCAATTAGGATACAAGAATATTAGTTTAAGTATACGGTATTTATCCAAGCATGCAAAATTAAATGATAGGTACGTGGATACCTGAAAACGTACGTGAACATATTAAATTGTTGACGGTTTAAGTAAACACCATCGTCATAATGAGTCCATTTGTCATGTCAAGTTTAAGTATAATAACAAATGAGGTTAAATATATCCCTTTTCACATAGTTATAATTACTTTATTTTTTTTGTCCTTGCTAATATTGTTCCTTTGAAGTTAAGTAACTAATATTGATGACTGAGAAAAGTAGGGATCAAAATGAAAAAGAAAGATAAGAAGCCATTTATTTTTATTTTTATTTTTTTTATTCTTCGAAAATAAAAATTTAAAAAGACCACAAGATGAGCCCAAAATTTTGGGCCACATTAAAGCGTAGAAAGCATAATCTTAGCCCAACGCACCCAAATGACTTAATACGAGTACGACACCGTTTAGAAAATTGATCACACACACCAAGAGCTTGAATTACAGCATTGGTCCCAGCCTAAGTCTGCATGTGGCTACTTGATCATTGTATTACTGATTTGAACAATTTTGATCCCTAACTTTACAAAGATCTACACAATTAATCCCCACGATACTCGACCATGCCAAATTCGAATGATCCATCATTGAGATTTTGCGTAACCATAAAACATTGTTAATTCCTGAGGGCGTAAGTAATTTCTTATATTTTATAACTTTTTTCATGTAATATTTTGTTTCTGCTCAATTTAAAACACTAACAATCAGGTGAATCCCACTGATAGAGTGTCTGAATTATAAATATGCTAGTAGGGTGAGAGACTCATTATTATTTTTGTAACACTCCAACTTTTCAAGGTGTACTTTTCAAAATTATTTTAGAAGTGTTAATAATGATTCATACGAGTGGTTGTGGTTTCACGTATTAGACATTAGCATGAATCATGCCATATTATTTGTATATATATAAGTAAGATTAAAAGAGAACAATGCAGGTTGCAGAAGAGAGAAAAATGAGAGAAAATAAGTATGGAAATAGAACAAATTTAGTCTAAATTTTCAGGTTTATTTTACATATTGTACCATGTTGTAATCACTCTTTCTATATAAATAAAACTATACGCAGGTATTAATCTCGTGGATTAGGCCAAAGTTAAATTTGTTTTAACTTGACTTAACCGCATAATTTTTGATCTCCTATTTACTTTTATACATATTACTTTATTTAATTTCTAACACCATTCACAACATGTTATCAGCATGAGTCTCTACCAGAAAAACTAAATATTTTTAGATTGCACAGGAAATTTCAGGAAAATTTTGATATGAAGTAACTGATGTTCGGTATCCATGAGTTAATATGCGGAAACATAATCATGGAGAAAATAGTTGTTACTTCTTGTATATGAAATATTGATGGAAATTAATGCATATAGTAATGGTTTTAACATATATTTAAGCATTCTTAATACATGTGAAAAAGCACTTCATCTACTTATTTATCTGTAAAATATGTGCATAGAAAAGTAAATCAATAATCAATATAAAACTAAGAGGTAGTTTTATAATCAAAACATTTTATCCAGTCGTGCTGGTTTTTTTGTTTAAAAAATAAATTACTTTGGTAAATAATTTCAAGAGTGACTCATGGAAAAGGCTCTTAAATATAGTTTTTTTCTTTTTCCAAAAAATAGGTCGTCCTTTCAAATTTAATTGGTGCGCCTCGCTTTGATATACGCCATTAGCGGACAAGATTCAATTTCTGTTAATTCAATTTTAAATTAGATTTGATGAATTTAACAAAAATAATCATCGATTATAATTCAAAAGTAATATAAGGGCAAAAAATTGTCTCCGAGTAGTCATGAAAAAAACTTATACAGTATTTAATTGACTATATAGTCACGCGCACCATAATGAATAAACATGATTAAGACTGGTAAATTGTTTTGAGTCTTATTTATTTTTCCTTATTATAAAATATTTATTGATATGATATTTTACTGTGATTGATATATGCATAGAATCAAATTATTAAATACAAATATTATGTGTTATGCAAGCATGACCCACCATCTTGACTTTACCTCCACTATTTCGTGTATAAAATGCGACTTTAGGAAGCAGAAAAGTAGACCAAAAAAAAAGCGTTCCCAAAAATCAGAAAAGAGAGAAAATAAAAGAGGGAATGAATCCAGTTTGGTTCATATTTCTTGTTTATTTTATATATTGTACTATGTTGTAATATATCTCTTTATATAATTAAAAATATACACCGACATTAATCTCGTGAACTAGACCCAAGTTAAAGTTGTTTTAACTTGAGACTGAACCATGTAAATCTTGATCTCTTATTTTATTTTCTTAAAAATTATTATATTTATTTTCTAGCATGATTCGTAATACGTTATCAGCATGAGTCTCTATCTATGATGCTAAATATTTTTAGATTGTGCAGGAAATTTCAGGAAAATTTTGATATGAAGTAACTGATGTTCGGTATCCATGAGTTAATATGCGGAAACATAATCATGGAGAAAATAGTTGTTACTTCTTGTATATGAAATATTGATGGAAATTAATGATCAAATTTATGGTTTTAACATATATTTAAGCATTCTTAATACATGTGAAAAAGCACTTCATCTACTTATTTATCTGTAAAATATGTGCATAGAAAAGTTAATCAATAATCAATATACAAACTAAGAGGTAGTTTTATAATCAAAACATTTTATCCAGTCGTGTTAGTTTTTTTGTGTAAAAAGTAAATTACTTTGGTAAATTATTTCAAAAGCGACTCATGTAAAAGACTCTTCAATATAATTTGTTTTTTTTTCTCCAAAAAATAGGCCGTCCTTTCAAATTTAATTGGTGCGCCTCGCTTTGATATACGCCATTAGCGGACAAGATTCAATTTCTGTTAATTCAATTTTAAATTAGATTTGATAAATTTAACAAAAATGCATGTTCATGTCAGAATCATCGATTATAATTGAAAAGTAATACAAGGGCAAAAAATTGTCTCCAAGTAGTCATGAAAAAAACTAATACGGTATTTAATTGATCATATAGTCGCGCGCACCATGATGAATAAAGATGATTAAGACTGGTAAATTGTTTTGAGCCTTATTTATTTCTCCTCTTATAACTAAAAATTCAAAATCAGCCTCAATAGTTCAAAATTAGATACCACCTCTGTACATAAATTTTAGTCTCATTTATTTTTTGAATGTCCAAAAATTATTATCTCGTTTTGTTATTAGTATCTTCATTCATTACAAAATTAAAAGTATTTACAATGTTGCACCTTATAATTTAAGAAGATTAAGAAAAAATTTAGTAGGGTTAGATTTGACATTTTATATTTGATTTAATACTTAAAAATTAATTTTTAAATCTCCAAAAATTATATGCAGACATAAATGAGACTTATTTATGGACAGATAGCGTATTAATTTGTGGTGAGTCAAATACCCGCCTACCTTGCCAATAAATAAGTTTAGTGGACTTTATATCATGAAAGTATAGTTTTCCTAAATAATCAAGTTTTGAAAGGGTGGCTAATAACTTACTAAATCATTTAAAGTCAATCGTGTAATGTGGGTGGCTTGAAGAGTGCTCTTAACATATACTACTCTAGAAAATATCAATAATGGAATACAAATGAGACTTAAAAAATTTTAATAATACAAACATAAAACTATTCAAGAGAAGAGTACAAAAAAAAAAAAACATGTGAAATTACGTCACTTCTATCTTTGATCCAAAGTAACGGAAGATGATGTTATATTTTTATAATGTTAATATTGACAGCTCCTTGTTCATAAAAACACTAAAGATACTAATTATAGTTTCTATGCACAAGAATTTCATTACTGTATAAACAATTTTTGGATCATCTAATTGGGCGAGATCGTAGGTATATATATATAAGAGCATATATAGAGTTTGTTAGAGCATATTCTCACCAAAGTTTGTTCTCACCTAACCAACAATATCTTTGAAAGTATTCAAGACATTTGTGAATCACACAAATTCAATGTTATTACCAATGTAAGCGTCCTTCATCTCATGTATGGCCCACTCTTCTTCAAAACTTATACCCCATTGACTGGTCATATTTTGTTTACAAGGGTTTAAAACATAATATTTTAATATAACTAAAATATCAAATTTATCCTCATTTTATATCAAAAAAAATATATAAATTTGACATTTTATAACATTCAAATATTTAAAAGTCTACTGAAAAACATGCCCAGTCTAACACGGCACTTATTATGTGGACAGAGGGAGTAGCATTTTACATGAAAAACAGTTAATGTGCCTGAATTCATGAGACTCGGCTCAATCTCGCTCACTTAAAAAAAAAAAAAGAAAAAAGAACAGGAGTGTAGACTACCAAGTTAGAATCCGTTAAGCAATTATTCGCTACCCAGACTAAACTGTTCACCAGGAACAACTGCTATGTAAACTACGATTATGTAAACCAAAATCTGGAAAATGAAGCCACAGAGAAATGTCAAGACAATCTAAATTACCAGCTCAGGTTTCATCAGCCAAACAAGGCTAAATTTCTACTTCATACAAATCCTAGTTGAATCTCTCTATCTATCACACTACAAGTCAGAACAAAAAAAGAACAAAGAAAAAACCAAAATCCTCGTATGGTCGAAAATAAGATCTGTCAAAATTTAGTACCTTTGAACTCAAATTAGATCAGGTCAAGTGCTTTTTGCTTTCTGAAATGCATCACAGCGACTATTCTCCAGGCAACCAAGAATTGAATCGCGACAAAGGTGCCAGTAATCTACACATGGGATGAATATCCACGGCATTGTTGAAGGAAGACCGGTTCCAAGGGTAGATGGAATACTATATCGGGAACAAAAAAAAGAATATGAATTAGAGAAACGTAAAATGATGAGCGCGCGCGCGCACACACAGATAGAGAGAGAGAGAGATTAGATATGGGAAGGAACCATTCAATCAAATCCATAAAGTTGGCTGAAGAAACTCACCTCTTCCCTATCAGAATTCCATATACTGTTGAGGCGATAAATGAGCCAGAAACCACAGAGAAGCAGTGTTTGTAGTGAAGTGAGACAATTTCTCCTGGAAACAAATATAACAAATCAGAAAAAGAATCGATGGCGTTACCTTTCTATTTTAATGCATTTACAAATAAATGATGAGACTGCGCCTAGTACTTCAGCCAAAGTCTATCATCACATTACTATCATTAGCAACATCAAAGTCTGTTGGGTGCTACCAATAGATGATTTTGTAACAAACAGAAATCAAATGCTAATTCCAGTGATAACTAAAACATTATCATCCAAGCCTTGAAAATCCCAACAAATTGGGGTAGGCTAAATGGAACAAAATAAGACATCACGTCCGGTCGTTAACGTGAATTTTTCACAGCCACTCATTCCTATCAAAATCTATTTGCTCGTCCAACATCGTAATACACCTATCCTTTTATAACACTTGTATCTATATAGTTAGAGATCTATCTCTACCTTTCATGTTCGTTCTCACTCCAATACTCTCGCATTTTCTAACTGGTGCACTCACCAGTCTCCTTTTTATAATAAGGACAAAGAACATAGGAACAAAATATATGCCAACAGGACATGAGGTGGTGACACTCCAATAATACCTAAACCAGGAAAAAGAACATAAGATTTTACTTTCTATCTAACATCTGTGTAGAACCAAGAATACGCCAACAGGACATGAGGTGGTGACACGAATCCCGGCCTTTATTGCAAGCAATGAAGGGAGATGAAATTACAATCAACTTAAAAGTTAAACATGGATAATAGATTTAATTAAAGCCACATATCACCACCAAATTACCACTTCGTAAGCCGATGTGTACATTCGTGTCAACCATCGGAGGATAGAAGAAATCCCAAAAGAAATCTAAGAACGTGTGTATGCACTATTAAAGGATTCGCTTGCATAATAAAATGAAAGAGCAGGATTTAAAACCTAGATAATATATATCTTTTGCTAGACCATACCATCTACAAGTTCACAGCATAAACTTGGGGAAATCACAAGAAATTTTTTCATGGTTTAACAACTTTTTTAATACTGATTTTCACTGGAGTTCGCGATCTAAACAGAAAATGACTTCTTGGAAAGAAATATCTGCAACACACATTGTAACGAACCCTAAATCATATCGACACCACACTGAGTCTATTATTAGATTGACATACAAGGGGAAATCGAAGAAGGTGTCCAAGAAAGAATTTGCGAGCTTAATCGTCAGCTACTCAAGACCATGAGCACTTAATGGAAGTTTTGCAAAACTTTGGGGTTCCTTTTGCAATTACAAGAAGTCCTCCCCTGGTGGCACTCTAGTAGAAAATAGTATAAGTAGGGAAGTTCCGTAGCTTAAATTTTTATGCTGAAATTTGTCGTCATTTTGTTATCTTAATTTCCTTTAGTATGTTATTTTGATTCCAGCATTACTTTAATTTACCGGTTTCATTTCCCTTTTGTAAGCATTACATTCAAGTTGAATATAACAGAAAATTGCCCCAAAAGTTGTGTTCATCTCCTTCAAAAGTCAGTTTCTCGTTCGACTTTGATTCGAAAGGGTCTAAAGCTATTTGTATCCTTTACACACATACAGAAAAATAATATTCATAGTTCAAAAGGAAACAAGGATCAAAGAGCTTCGACTTTATATTAATGTTGAATAAATAACCATATGAAAATTAAAGGAAACAGAGGCCTCACTTAAACTCAAGGAGTTGCTCCGAAGAAATGAAACCAAAATACTGGACCGGCTTTCCCTCGTATTAATACTTTGACATGTCATCTTAGAGTTACTCCCATATGATCTTATGTCAAACCATATCCCCAAAGGAAATCTTTTCGGCCTCATCAACCAAAGTAAAATCTTGAGATAAGGGGTGGCATGAACCAAAGATATAATGACTTCAATTGCTAAGCAGATAAAGCTGACGGTACACCTCACGATGGTGAAGAAAATGTAGAAAACTGAGGTTGTTGGCAGCAGAAGTAAAATCGGAGTGAAGAGAAGAGAACCAACAATGTGTTGCTCCACACTGTAGTCATAGCTATCGTATCTACAACGAAGAGGATTCTGCTTGCGACCCCTGCCAGTAAACCAACAGCCAAGTTAGAAGTTCAAACCCATAAACTAGCAAAAAAAACATTGTCGTGAAAAATCTACTTAAAGATGATCAAGACCATACCAAAGGATCAGAATCGTAGGAAATTTAAAAGCGAATTACCAGACACCAAAAATTGCCAAGGATATATATGTTGGGGCCCTTTGTGATGTTCAAAGAAATTTAGGTAGTTCTATCTTTGCCAACGGTAGGCACACATTAATTTGATATGAAAATACTTTTCTACACGAGAACTTTCATAGAGTTAAATGTTGCCATTCTGACCTCAGCAATTTTTAAATGACTATGATGTACCAGTTTCACATTAATTTGCAAAATTTCTCTCTTTCAACAGAAGTCCAGCTATTCAGCTCTTAGTAAATGAATAGCAACACATACTTCCATAGAACTCAAAGAGATTAGCATGGAAAAAGATGATTATGAATTGAAAGTAAAGACATTCAACATTGCCAGATTCATTTCTTTGACCTTGACTGCTACAAAAATCTAAATAATGATAATAAAGCCCAGAATGAAGTTTTCCCTCGCAAAGATATCGAAATTATCTCACAAAATAAAAGCTTCAAAGTTTGAAACATAATACTACCTAAAAAGGCGCCATAAAGCGGTTATTGCCTGTATCTGGAGAGAATAGAGATGTGATATTAACCAATGAAGAGCTGTAACATGTAATGTTGCCAGTGAAATTGTGTCCATTATCAAAGCAGCAGGTATTGTCAGGCCAAAGGTAATCGCAGATATAGCTAGGCCTTTGACAAAATAAAGGGAAGGTGGACCCAGAAAGAACCAAAGAGTAGACCAAATTTGGATTGCATTTAGACAGATCATGCCAATAACCTCTGCAAGCTCAGTGTTCAATTTGAAACCCGCAGGCACACCCATCAACCACACACAACCCGAACGCAACAAATTGTCTGTGATGTCATCACTAAGTTTTGAAACCCATGTGCAAACAGATTCTGCATGAAAGTATAATGCAGTACCAAGAATGCTACCCAAAAGTAAATCGGCGGCAATATTTGACCACATGGAGTGTCTATGAGTTGCAGCTTTCTCGGCATACTCTACACACAATTGCGACCTTAGAAATATATAGAATTTAAATAAATGTCAGTAACTGCAGAATCATATTTCAACACTATTCCGTTATTATCACGACAAACTATAAATGATAGAAGTATGGTCCATTAATGAGGCTGCTTGTCATCAATTTATTTGCAGTATCATTCATGATTTACCCAAACAACAAATTGTTGATAAAAGGAGAAAAGGATGAAATAATCAAGGAAGCTGGAATGGAATTTGTGGCAGACAAAAATTTCATCTCACTACCCACCTCATAAATATAACTTACTATTAGGAACTATAATGCTTACCTGAGACCGTTATCTCCAAGGATGGTTGGCCAGTATAAAATTTGATAACCGCGGATCCGGATGTTTTTCCAGGTATTGCTGAATAGGTTTTTCAATGCTAGATACATCCACGATTCTGATCCATGACTCAGAATTACATGAAGAAATTGAAAATTTGTATAGAATAAAGTGGACAGTGACGCAATGAACATGGCCAGAAGTCGCCAAGTCAAGGTAATACACCTGAATAACCAAAATTCAAGGAATTAGACCTCATGAATGTTGTAGGACAAATAAGGGACACCCGAATCTAGACAATATTACATGAAAAGAAAGGGAAACCGATCAATTCTTTTAGGGCCAACATGTCTTCCAAAGAATGACTTGGCAGCATGAGTACTGTTGATTGCCAGAATAACAGTATCCTGGAATCAAATAGTTCAAGCATCAGATCAGCACTAAAATAAGATGATTTTAAGTACACAAAAAAATGAATTTCCACAAATCACATTACCAAATCAAGGAACAGCTGCTTCTGATGAAGTGCTTGAAGCCACTTGGGGGCTTTAAGAGTTTTTACTTGCTCAATAGTAGAAAACTCCAATGAGAAATGGTGACTGCCAAATATGGGAGTTTCATAAAGTATTACCTGAATTTATTGAGATCAAAACAACAATAAAACACAGCAAGAAAGACTTATCAAACTTAAGCTTGCATAAAGACAATCAAGACTTACATACGTGGAGATCAATTTGGGATGATATCAACCCGCCAAAATGCATGTGATGCAATGCAGGGACAGACTTGATCTTTTTATCCATACTTCCATGGTTCTCATATAAAAGCTGGATCCAGTTACTTCTTGCTAGAGATACCAACTCGGTAATGTCAAATAATCCATCAAAAGTGCAGCCTTCACAACACCATGTAGCTTTCTCATCACATACTCTGGGCAACCGATGTTTGCCAGTCAAATCTACTGCACAATGACCGAGCAAAGAGAGAGTGCATTTAGCTTGCAGCAAGTCTGGCATCTGACCACTTATCTCATTGAGAATTCCCTAACAGGACACACTTGCGAATGTCAGACTTTAAAAATGCTATTTTGAAAGAAAAATAAAAGATGAAGAATGTCCAATAGAGCCAGTATGACCAACGAGAAATTGTAGAGAGTTGATCATGAAGGTGAAGGGGGAGAAAGAGTAGAGAGAGAAACTTGATAGAAATAAGGGGTCTCATGCAACAATCTCAAGCTTATTAATGAGAAAGGTGCAATAATATCTATACGCAACAAATCGTAAAATCTCCCAAAAGGGCATGTGGGATAAAAATGTCTGCATCAGAGATAAGTTGTGAAATCTCTTAAATGGGCACGTGGGGTGAAAACATATGCGTGCACTTAATGTTGCTAGCTACAGGACCATGGACAAGGCAAATGTTACCTAAACTACCTTGTCCTTGTATATATTGAGTAACATGGTTTAAATTTTAACAAAGAAACAACCTAAAGACTCAATTACGGAAGACAATTCAAGTGAGAAAAACTTCAGGTCCCGACAATGTCTTCTAGTTTATACCTGTAAATCAGATTGCATTGAAAGAACTGCAGCTTCATTGTATGCAAAAGCTACTACAATGTCCACATAATCCGAGGAAGATGAAACAATCCACCCAAAGAGGAAAACAGAAGCTTGTGTGTCAGCTATTGATAAGTCGTTGGGCCACCAAATCCTACACTTCTTGCTCATTTTCCTTTTGAAGATTCAGCTAAGCCTTTTTCCTAAAAATCATGACAATCCTGCACTTGAAGAAAAATAAGAATATCATTGAGCTTACCAACGATTATCATCCTTAAATGCAACAAAATCGCATACACATCCAAGCAATTTTTCAGGATATGCTCATATACTGGCTTTAATTTTTCATCTCACCTTTACTGATAACCAACATTAAATAAGTATTGTGCATAACTTCTCATCTCACCTCTACCAGAGGTACAGAAGTTTCGTGCACAACTCTAACATAAAAAATCGATCAATGCCAAAGCATTGAGTGAACAAGTTTCTTTTCCCTCCATGTCATTTCTTGGAAAAGATTTCTTATGGAATTTAATTCTGACAGAACATACCGAATGTCTCCTAAACTATCAAACTGTTAAAACGTGCCCCGGTAGTTACAACAGAATCTTATCTAACTGGATTTGAAAACCTGTGGAAAGAAAGGAAAAATGGCCACTGAGATGCCATTAACTGTGTGCTTTCAGACAAAAAATGGTGTTTGCACAAAGCTGTAACCGCAAAAAATGAATGGGGAAAAAAAGAGACTGCAAATGAACAGGACTGTGAGAATGCCTTGTGAGCTCTCTCGAGCATTATTTTACAACACGTTTAATAAAGGGCCCCCGAAAATCCTGCATTGGCTCAACTCCGCTCATTTGCACTTCTATTCTATAAGGTTAAGAGTAGCTTGAGAGCTAATCCTTAAGAACGGCTTGGCTTTATGACTCATTAAGTAAAAAGGAACAACTACGGACTAGTAGAGATTGAGATGGCTTGATTTTGTATCTCATTTGGTTTTAAAACACAAGTAGGGCCTATCAAAGCTTGGATCGGCTTGATTTAATGGATCATTCAGTAAAGAGACACAACTAGGGCCTAGCAGAGATCGCTCGGCTCAACTTTTACGGCTCTTTCAGTAAAAAGACACAACTAGGGCCTAGCAAAGATCAGCTCGGCTTGGTTTTATGGTTCATTTGGCAACATGGCCCAGCAAAGATTGGCACGCTTGATTTTATGGCTCATTTACCATAGCTAGAGCCTAGCAAAATGATAGGCTTGGCTTGGTTTTGTAACTCCTTTAGTAAAAGAGCATAACTAGGGCCTAGTAAAAATATCTCGGCTTGATTTTACATCCCATTTTGTCAAAGGACACAGTTACAGCCTAACAAAGACTGGCTCGGCTTGTCTGCAGTGAGAAACAAGGGTTTCTGCATCTGCCTTGACACCATTTCCCATTTCTGTTTTGAAGTAAGTTTGATTTTTAGCACCTTGAAAACTAAATTTGGAATTGATTCGGGGAACACATTTAGAGCATTGCAGTCTGTCTAAACTGACTATTTCTCGTTTCGGAAATGAGAAATGTGCCACATTAATGATTCATTTTTTTTTTTCAATTTATAGATATCTTTATAAGAAATGTTTACAGGATATTCCTACAAGAAAACTACCATTCACAACTTTTCTATTAAACATTAATTTTATTTCCACCAAAACTAATAAAAAAAACTAGTTAACATTGGGAAAACATATTTTTACTTTTCTTCTTATGATATATAACTATTCCAATAATCACGGGCGTACGCAGGATTTTTATCCGGGGGGGGGGGGGGGGCGGCAACCA
>MKEJ01050506.1:0-16077 GCA_001753735.1 Embelia ribes | reverse complement strand
CAATAAATTCCACCAACAATATATGCAAACATATGGCGTGTATATACAAGGATATATACATAACAAACTCCAAAATATAAAGGAGTTGAGTATTTTCCTGTACCTGAACGAGAATTTTCCGAGGGCCGTTTAAATCCAATTGAGCTTAGACCTAAAATTTTCCACTTGCCCTTCAACCAAACCGAGCAACATTCGTCGAGCTACACTTCTCAAGTGATTGCAATCCTATACAATAAAATTGTTTATACGACATAAGGATAATATTTCCTAAATTTATTTTGCCGAACACTATGGGATCGAAAATTGGGAAATCGTACTCAAGAAAATAAGACAATATAATTTATACCAATACGTAGAGAATGTAATGATTAATAGAAAATGTATATATCTCAAAGCCAACCGATGAGCGAAACTAGATAAAATCGTCTGAAAACTCCTGAAAACTCCCAAAGTTTCAAACTTCGAATCGACTTAGTAAGTAGCATCGGATCAATACGAATTTATATATAGAAATGATCCACAAGACGTAATGAATACTTTCATCAACTTTATTTTGACAAACGAACTTGGCACTTAACCCGAGAAAAAATAAACGAGAGTTACAGGCAAAGAAACTTACGTAAAAACGTTCATCAGGTGACATAGGCTCTGAATATATATTTATTTTTTGTGGATGGTGACCCGATCTCGATGAAATGTTGAGCTGAATCTTGGCCTTGAGCTTCCCCTTTTCTTCTTCTATGGCTTCCGTGTATGTATATATGTATAATATATACAAAAAAAATTGGTTAAAATCAAAAGTAAAGGGAACCACGAAATCTGTAGCTGTTGTCACTGCTGCTTTAGAAGAGCTAAATCGACATTACGGTTTAAGAGATATGACCAAAATACAAAACTAGTGTCACGTTTACTGACACGTTTTTACTGAATGTTTCAAGCCACTTTTTGACCATTCTCCGCTTCGAATTAAATTTTTGGAAAATCATAAAAGTTATATATACATGAAATATTTTTCCAACGCTATATCATAAGGCTCAATTGGAGTTACGATTTTCAAGATATTGCCAAAAAATCAAACTATTGTCATGAATACAACTTGTGTTTCAGCATTTAATCCTGTCCTGAGGCCAAACCACAATCACGAAAATTTCCCACCACTTCCAAACACTAATATACGATATATACACTAAAAGAAAAATATTATAACCCATATAATATTATTAAATTTACCCATAAATTTTGAGACGTTATAGTCTTAGCCAGTTTGACATTTACACAAGTCTTACACTTGTGTTTCTTATCAAATTAAACTTAGGTAATAGATTAAGTAATATTAGTTTCTATAAGGATTTGTAATTCACATGATCTAATCTACCATGTCATAAATGAAATGACTCAAACGGATAAATAAATGTAGAATATTTATTGCCCTTTTTGGCAATAGTTATTACATCATTTGTGTTAGCCTTTTAGACTCTAGTTACATCATTAAACTTGGCCTTATTTGCCACAGTCATTACATATATTTTAAAAAGACCATTGGACATGTAACCTCCACCTACATACAAACCGCACTTAGAGATCATAACTTTATCTGACTCGAAGACAAGCCTAAAACCTTTCTTATTCAACACTGAACCTGAGATCAACTTCTTATGAATCTTTAGCGAATGAAGTACATCCGTTAAAGTTAGTTCCTTCCCGAAAGTCATTTTAAGTACCACAGTCCCTTTGCTTTCAACTTTAGAGGCTCCAGAATTTTCCATGGAGCAATATTTTCCATCTATTGCTTTGTATGTTGTGAATATCCGCTCGTTAGACCAAATATGATGAGCAACACCTGTATCAACCCACCATCTTTCAGGCCACTCACAACCATGTTTACATAAAAAATGACCACAACCAAACTCATGTCATCCATTTCTGCAAGAGGCTTTTCGATTCATTGATATTAACTTGAGTTGTATTCTTGTCTTATTCTTCTTTTTTGAACTCCTTCCTCCCTTTGGAGCGGTTGTAGCATCCCTTGGCTTGATGCCTAGTTTTTCCACGAACTTAACAGTCCCTTCTAAATCTCTTGGAATCGATGCCTCATTTAGAGTCCCCGAAGCATTTCTGCTTCCTATCTCTTGAACTGCCGGCATTTTTGACCACATTGGTCTTGAAATCATGCCACCACTACCATCTGTCCTTTCAGTCTTGCGGTTATCTTGCTCGATTCTCAGTCTCTGAATAAGATCTTCAAGACTCATCTCCTTGCGCTTGTGCTTAAGGTAATTTTTGAAATCTTTCCATGAAGGTGGTAGTTTCTCAATCATTGTGGCCACTTAGAAAGTCTCATTAATATACATACATTCGGCACAAAGCTCTTGGTAGATCAGTTGAAGTTCCTCAACTCTTCCCATCCATCATTTGGAAGCCATGGAATTTGCCGACTACAAAATTTCTTTGTACAGACATCGTCTACTTTGTACTTCTTGTCTAAAGACTCCCAAAATTCCTTTGCAGTCGCTTTGAGTGAGTATACATTGAAAAGTGTGTCATCTAGGGCATTCAAAAAATATTTACGACACAAGTAATTAGCATGTTTCTATATTTCAACCACCGCCACAGATTGTACATCTTATTCGTCCTTACTAAGGACTGGGACATTTTCTTTTAGAAACCGAGTTGGATTAAGTGTGATCAAGTAAAATAGCATTTTCCGCTGCCAACGCTTGAAATTTCCACCCTTAAACTTCTCCAACTTCTCCAACTGAGACATCAACATATTTTTCAGTTCAGGAGCCTTCATTTTAGGTAGTGCGCTCGGTTTTGCCGCAGTGTTCTCATTGCATGAGATTACTGCATGAGTTTCAATCTCCTTCTTTTTTGCCATTTCTACGAAGCAAACATACTCCACAATTAGATTGTAGTTTTACCGGAATACTAATTATGATTCAACTAGAATTTAACTAGATAAATTTAAAATAAACTAAACTAAGCATAGACCGTAACTCAAGATTAATTCTGTTACTATTTGAACGAGAATATTTAATGTATCCATGTATATAAGTTACTGAAACTTATTTGTTAAACCGGTTGTAATAAGTTACTGAAATTAAATGAAATGGAATTTTCGTTACTGCCAAGAGTGTTTCTGTTTTATCTAAATTTCATGCAATTTCTTCTTGGTCCACTTTAAAAACAACTTGCTAAAGTACAAAGTTCACTTTAGAGGTTTAAAGTTCTGACAAAGTAAGTTTAATCAGACAGCTTTGGTTTTGTTACATGCTAAATTAACTGTGATGAATCAACAATGTAAATATAGTAATCACCGACTATAATTACTTATGTTACTGGTTAGTTTGGTTAACTAGATGACAAGATTTAACTTTAGATATTAAACTTGAAAGTCAGTTTGTTGCTCTAATGAACGTGCATTGAATAAACGATGCAACTTGCAACGTTCCAGAATGCCTCTTAACAAGGTTCCAGTTTCGCGTAACAATCAGCAGAAGTTAATAACTAAACAAAAATAAATAGAAATAGGGTTTAAGATTGTTGTTTCCCACTATATACTTTAGTAATAAATTACTATTCTAGATTGGAACCACAATATAGATAATTAATTGCATCCCTTATTGGATATGCAAAACATTTCCGCCAAAAATTTTTGAAACTTTTCGGATTCGATCTCGGACATGACCAATATTTATCCTTATCCTCTTAAACCCAATTTGTAGGCTATTACTTGCGTCTGGCCTTTTTTGGTAATGGATTTCCAGAATAAAACATCTGGTCTCCACATTTGAAAGGAATCCATCTGCAATTTGAACGACTTGTTGAACCTTTCCTCTCATATTTTTTTCTAATATGTTGATTGCAAATGCATGCAAAATTAGAGTTTTTGTATGCTCTAAGTTGGAATAATTTTGGATTAGAAAAATAACTTGCAGTTGCACTTATTTATAGTTTTCAAAAGATTGTTTTGAAAAGACACAATTCTTTATTGAAGGGTTACAACTTGTAAGAGTTGCAACTATTCGGATAAAATTGGTTTAGCTCAAAATAACACCAAAATTTTCCTCCAAAATGTAAACCGATTTGACTTTTCGCCGTGTATCGGCTCAAAGGGCCGCCACCGCTAACCACCCACTTTGCGGCTAATTTACATTTACACCATTCATAATTTTAAGAATGTAGAAATATCGTCTCGAAGCCTACAATTTCGGCTTCAATTTTCACTCAAAAACTCCCAAAAATATTGAGTGGAGCACGATTCAAAATTTGCCTAAGAAATAGATCCTTTCATGAGTTAAAAAATCCATAAACAAATAGGTTTTACATAGCTCTAATACCATGTACCCAATAACTATTCATTAAAATTATCATTTTAAGTTTTTAGTTCTTTTGCCTTCAGTTTTCTACTTATTTCTTATAAATATTATTTTTTATATGTGTTAACGAACTTGAAATGATCTTATCAAAGGGGAAGATTCAACCTTCGAGTGACACTTACCATAATTTGAAGTAGTGTGAAACAAAATTTGAATTTTATAATATACCGAACTTAGGCACGCACAATTTACGGATCCGTAATTGTCTTCGTAAGTTTCTATCTGGATTCTGATGGATGAATTTAACATTTGCTTTCAAAACGCGAATCAGAGTTTCCTTGACTTTTTTTCTTGTTTGGTCAGTTTCCTTGACTTTTATTCTTGTTTGGTTTTACAAAATTTGTCTTTCTATATATATATATATCCGTGGTGTCTAACATCATTGTAAAATTGGGAGTTGTCAATAAAATATTATTTTTTCCTTCAACATAATATCAAAGAAGGCGCAACCTTGAACTCAAGTCCAACCCTAATCCAATTCTAAAATTGATTTGCACTTGGTAGCCTATAATTGAGAGGTCACACAAAAAAATTAATTAAAAAATTAATTAAACTATGATATTTTTATTTAACTGTTCGGAGTGGACTGCAACAGCTAAATAAAATGCAATTCGCCAAGTTTGGGTATTTAACAACCTACACAAATAGGTACCTCTATATAGTCACTATGCAATCGGCAGTGAAGAGTAACACAAATGACCGTTAATAGTCGTTATCAGTTCCAACCCAGTTAAAGATCCATCTCTTATTCAATTTCTAAATTTGTATTTCTAAAGATTCATTCAAAATAAATTAATGTATAAAATAAAAATTCTTAGAAAAAAAATTTTAATAGAGAAATTATAAATCGTTACTTTTCCGTTCGTAACATTTCTATGAAATTTCTATATTTAAGAAGACTGGTAAAAAAATCTCTCTTTCCTGTTTCTGATTTTAAAAATTAATGGGAAAAATCACACTATCCTGTGTATGCTCTTAACTATCTCTCTATATTCCAACGGCACATTTATCATTTTCTCAACTAAATTATTTCTCACACATATTGCATGAATTATATCAATGGTCCCTATAACATTGAAAATAACTCCATCTGTTTCCTTATATAAAATTAATACACTAATAGTCCACAACTAGAAAAAAAAAAATGGTTGTCATTTGGTCCCCATATTTAGAAATATATTATAGAAGGTCTCTTTCATAGTGTTTTCTTAATTTAGCATAACTTCAATGGTAAAACAGATGATAACACTGACATAAATAATTACTTCTTCGTTGACAAAATAATTATGACATTTTACATTTTGAAATATCCTAAAAGTGTTGCCTATTTCAATTTTTGAATGTTTAGTAATTGTAGAATCATATGTATTAATACAAATGGACCTTTATAATTAAAAGAACATGAATAAGATAAAAAAAAATTAGCGATAACTTTGGTAATTTATATTTCATTTTGAATTTGAAAAATTACTTTCTAAATTTTGATTAAAATTATTATACAGACAGAATGACCTATTATTTATGGATGGAGAGAGTATAGACTAATATATTCTGAATATCCACACACGGATTAAACTAAATGATTTTCGTTATTCATAATGATTTTCCACTCATAATACACACTAAATCTTTCAAACTTTATTAACAATTCACACACAAACATTCATGTGCAAAAAAAACCGTACAAACTCTTATTTGATATATTATTTTCTAAAGATGGGATCAACAATTAAGATTTATCACATAACTCTATACTTTTGGAACGTGATTGTAGTTAGGTCGAGTGGAAATATTTCCTTTCACAACATGAGGACTATTTCGTAACAATTGAAAGTTTAGGAACCAAATAAAAATCATGTTGTAAGTGTTGGGCCCATATCTGTAACTAACCGAATCACGTTCAATTAAGAAGACTCCATTTTCTTGTGAAGAAAAATGAAGCGCCTGGAGCGTTTTCAAACCCCTCTAAGCTCCCAATCCTCCCTCACTCTCTCTCTATATATACACACGCATATATGTATCGATGCTATCAGAGAAGGGGGGAGAGAGAGAGAGAGAGAGTTATGGGGTTCGACCAAGACACAGTAAACACTCCGGTCAAGCTATCTCTGTTCTCGTTCCCAAGCCAGCCACCCGAGCCTTCGGGCATGCTCACGCCCCCGCTCCGAACCCCAGCCTCGGTCCCATTCCACTGGGAGGAGGCCCCGGGGAAGCCCCGATCCTCCATGGATGGGACCACGGCCCCCAAGGCCGCACGGACCCTGGACTTACCCCCTAGGCTAGCCAAAATTACCCAAGTGCCCTCGCCGACTACGGTGCTGGACGGGCCTTATGAACTGCCAAGTGGCAGTGAGGGGCCGGCAAGGTCGTTTGGCGGGAAGGGACACGTGCAGGGGGAGAAGAGGGGGTTTGGTACTTGGAGGTGGGGGAGTGTGAAGGAGAGTCGCGGGGAGTCGAGGGGCGTTTTCGACTTTTCGTACCCGCCAAGGAAAAGGTCTTGTTCGGAGACTGATTTCTCGAAAGCTGGGATTGCAAGGGTCAGAAAGAGGAGCTTTTTCGGGTCGCCGAAGTTTCACACATGGGTGAGTTTGTTCACACTTTGATCATATATACCTATAAGATATAGCTTTCCGTGTGTATTAAGCTTATGATATTCAACAATATCGTTTTCTTTTACCATTTAATGAACTTCTATTTTTCCCATTCGGAGATAGATTTAAATTACACCACAATTAAAGGGTAAATTAATTAAATTTACGAAAAATTTAGGCAGCATTGACCTCGTGAAATTATGATAATTTGCATTCAACCCTTCAAAAGTTTAAAGGATCCATCAAGAAGTCCAATTTACATCATCTATATATACATATATACTACTAATATATACATTTTAGGGGTTAAAAAAGTGGAGTCATTATTTCCAATTTTAGATTCCTAAATATGAAGATGTATCTAAATGCAATACATAGCATTGCCACTGACTTCACCTCGCAATAAAAAAATGAGTCACAGAAATAGTTTATATATGGAGTCCATATTTTATTTCAATTTGATAAAACATCCGAAGTTATAACAGTCATGCTTGTCGTATTTCTCATTCATCTAATACATAAGAGATATCCAACTTTTTGTATGATTCTGATAAAAATGTACATCTGGCGATGAAAATTTTGTAACGTTGCAGGCGAGCTTTTACGAAAGTTTTAAACAGGCGGTGCATTGGAGGCGTAAACAATAAGACACGACGAAACAAGGACGGACACTTGATTGCGTATAGTTACAACTTCCACTCATCCAATGAATTCGACCCATCAATTTTGTACATAAGCTAGATATTATTGTTCGCTGTTGGTGACAACATTAAAAACCTTAAATGCTATCAACAAAGATTTGCAACCTCTGATTGTATGGATTAAATGGCAATTATTGTCATTATTGCGTTACTTGTGTTCACAGTGAAATCTATTGAATTTCCATGATAATGTAGCATTATAGCCGTCTATGCTAATACGGTGTTTTATCATCAATGGTTTCTCAATAATAACCTTGTTACATAGTTATTGCGAATGATTTAACTTGGACAGTTGGGAAGTTTATAAGTTTTGTAGCTATGATACAAAAGTCTATAGCTCACTAATGTATCGTACATGGCTTAACCATGTTTGGAAAATTGAAAATTTCTTAGATGTAAATGGAACAGTACAAAGATAAGAAGGTATAACCATGTTAGGCTTATATGGTTAAACCAAGTTTGTGAAACTTCTATGACGTACAAAGAGATCTAGGTTGGGAAATTTTAAAATGTTGCACCTAATACCATATGTGTATCTTGATTGTAAAAAGAGAACGAGTTCATCGATTTCCTATTCTAGGGTGCAGACTTTTTCTAATAGGCCAATGACCCCGAATTCAAGAGCAGCTACTCGGAGGTTCGGAGGAGATTTTTGGTGATCAATTACATAATGTAAGTACAAGCCCGATGCATAACTAAGGTCATACCAAATCGAAAATCAAGGGTTTGGCAAGGCTAACACAGATGGTTGTCTGTAAAATGCTGCAGCATATAGATAATCCAAATTGAGCTATCCCAACCATTGCAATATCCCATAGAATCAGAGAACTAAATAGAAACTGAAGCAACGCAATAGGAAAAAAACGCAGGTTATATCGAGGAATTTTAATAAAGTTTCAATTTGGAAACTATGGAGTTGTTGAAACCTCAAAGTTATGAAAATGAAAATCAAGCTAAGAGAACTATTTTCTAGACTCAACGCAATCAAACGGTTGCTTCTGAGAAAAATATCACAGACCAACATATGCTCTTAATTATGTCATGTGATCACAATTGTAGTTGCTTGCATGAAATGATTGAAAACATATATTAGACCAACAAAATGGTCCCACACAGCTTACTCGTTTTAATATGGTAACCCGTTGTTGATCCCGACGGACAGAGGAGGTTAAGGTTAGCCGAAACATAGTTATCGGTTCAAGGAGAAACTAGTAGATTTAAATAAGAAGCATTTATTAAACCAAATTTCATACCTGAATATTCGGCTCTGCCCACTGATAATTCAACAGAAGGCAAATAAAACATGCAAGAATGAACTCTGCAAAATCAGCGAGGACCGTGAAATACATGTCAAATGTGAAAACAAGAGAGTTTATCAAAACATCTTTTAAGACTCTAAAGCAACACCAATGTACAAAAATCGAAACTACATGGACAACAACAAAAAGAGAACGCCTTAAAGTTGCTATAAAAAAGAAAAAGAAAAAAAAAACACTATGTTAAGCAGCTCCATTGACTTTGTACAAATTGACCCGAAAAAAAAAATTCCCCCAGAGCATCTCGGCCCGCATTTGCTTTCTGTGATTACACAACATAAAATTTGGTGAGAGCTACTAAGTATAGAACCATCTCTTTCTCAACAAGCGAACAAGGTAATGTTGAATCAATCTTGGGCTGCAATTGGGAACAAAGAAACGAGTGATTTCAGAAAAGAAGATGCAAGCAAACGGGACAGAAGAAATAGATAGAGAGAGAGAGAGATAGAGATGGGGATACTTACTACTTAGGATAAAACCCTGAAGTAGGCTTTGAGCTCTTTCTGCCTGCTCCGGAGTACCCGAAATTTGAATAACCTTCTCTGCCTCCTCTTGCCCATCTTCGACCAGTTTAACACTAGCTCCAGACAACTGTTTTTACAAAGAAACAGTTAAGAGCAAATGCTATTCAGTATAATATTGCAAATTAGAGCGGTAAAGCAGCAAGCTAATAAATATAAAACGTTTTCCAAGCATTTCCAAAATAAATAGTTTTCCTTTCCCAAAAATAAAGCATCTGTTATAGGCCCATCGATTAATTTGTTTTTTTTTTTCCATCTTTGCAATCTTTAAGTAAGAATCAGTATAGACATAGCTTTGGAATTTGATTTATATTGCATTCTTTTTACCTCACTGATCTGAGATAGTTTGTTCTTTGAAAGCTTGGGAACTGCATGCTGTGGTAGTACCACTTCCAGAATACTTCTTTTCACTAGAGGCAAAGCAATTCTAGTGCAAAAAGGAAAGAAATAACATTATAACATATGGCGAATGATTGCTATAATGAAATATAACAATATGAAGATACGTTACTTTCTCAACCCGGTTGGCATATCATCACGACGCTCTTTTTCAGGCTGCTTCACTGATTCGCCAACAGACCCTCCAGAGTCCTATAATGTATGGTCAATGTTAGAAACAGCCAAGGCATTTAAGAAAGTATAATCAGAAAATGTTAAATGATTGCTAGTAATGCATCTTTTTTTCCAACTTAAGAAGCACACACTCAGATACAAATGCGCATTCGGACACGGATTCGACATTTATCAGAAAATGCCGACTGAGTATGCAGTGAGGATTCGGCATTTATTTCTTTTTAAGAATAATTTCTATGGGTTATATACTAGTACCATACTAGTGGAATCACCAAAATATAGAAATGGTTAGTACTTATGATGAATAAAATGATATATAATAGTACTGATTCTAGAATTATTAACTAAAAGAGCAACTTAGCAACCTTATCATGGCATAATCTAGTAACTTAATATCAACCATCAAAAGGTCCAAAAATATGTCATGTGCCAAAATACCAAACAAATATTAATTTGTGATTTGTTAAAACTAGGAAGATAAGTTACAAACTGATCCAACCTTGACCATGACAAGTTGACAAGTTCGCTCGCCACATGGCATGTCTGACAAATGTTACCTAATTCTTCATGACCCCCTTGTACCGCTTTCCGATTCTCACGTAATGGAAAGCATTACTTTCGTGTCCTAATTCTCTATTTGTGGCCTACCTACTTTGTTTCATGCATGAACAAAACAAATAAGCAAATACAAAGAGCAAGAGAAAAATGAAATTCAAGGAGAATACTTATAATTTCTAGGCACAACTTTGGTATACTAGCTAAAATCCAATAATAAATGAAGAGAAGTCCTAATCAAACAAATGATTTTGAGAAGGAACTATATTACTTTCATATTGCATTAAGGTTAACTAAGCCTGCCCCAGCATATAGCGTACAGGCAAGAGTCGCATATTGCGTCCCCGTACCAGTATCGCGTACCACAATGAACCGCGATCCAGGTAAAATTGTGTTGGAGTTGTATTCAAAGAGTCTTCGGAGTATATGGTCCGATATGTGTCAGACACGGATACAACACCCATTTTGGAGTATACGTACTTCCTAGTTTCCCACCTACATGGGGCGATTAACAATCTTTAAGGAGATTCCATCTCTAATCCAAATCACAACCTCACGTTAACTCATTTAATATGGCACTAATCTGTTTTATTCCTGCATAATTACACCATCTTAATAATCATCTATCATCAATCAATTCTATCCCTAATTTCTCATCAGCCCAGATAATGGATTTTAATGAATCATTTACCCAGCTGAATGAGGCCACTCACGATCTTTTAAGGAGATTTCAAATTTAGACTCAATGTTCAGTTCAAATGATAACCTCACATTGTCTCAATTAAATGTTATTTTTGCTTTCCCCGTAATAAGTATACCATACTGATCACTATCTATCATCATCAATTCTGACACTTATATCTTGTAAATCAAGTGCTATTAAAAGTTCTTCAAGCGCTCAGCAAAATGAGGCCAAGGCACCTCATATGGGTCCAGGCAAGCAACGTCGCTAACAAGCTGCCTAGGCAAGCACAATGAGTTAAGGCGCTATCTTGAGGAACTTTTTCACATCATTCTATAATTCTAGTTTTTTGATTAATTTCATGGTATATATTTTTTTTCTGATAAATAACGCTAAAATCATCACTTGTCAATTATTACTTACCAAGGACAGTAAAACTAGTATAAAAGGCTACATATAATATGTCAAGAAACTATCACCAATTTCCCACACCTATAACAAATTCCTACAAGCCGAAATACACAAGGAGACTAAAAACTTAGATATCATTCAAATTCCATCAAAAAGAAATTAGTGCCTTGAGCTACTCAGGCAAAAGCTCAATTTTCTAATATTACGAAACAGATGTTCCTTCATCTTTTAAAGTTCCTAATCATTGATTTTTGCTTTTTCTACCCTTCCTTTTTTTTCCTCCTCTTCTTTTTAGGGTGGGGGGGAGGGAAGGAGAATACCTTTGCAGGCTGCACATACTGATGACCTGCGGGAGAATCATTACCAGTCACACTGTCCCTAACGTTATTGGGAAAAGGTCCTTCCATTCCTATTGCACTTGAACCAGGGCTGGGAACTGGGAAAGGTGGTGCTGATGAGTCCTTTCGAAAGAAGTCTTGATAAATGAAACTCCTTAGCCTTTCTGTAACCTCAACTACAGCTTCCCGTGCTGCTTTTATCTCCCCAACAATCTGTACAAAAGGAAAAAAATATAAGCGAGAACCATATTTATATAAGCAATACTAGATCATGGATAAATGCAACACGCCTCCTATACAAGGAAAGAAGCGTTAATTTAGAGGTTACACAACAAAATTTTCTGAATTGAAGTGGATATCCCAATTGAAAATGCAACAATTTAAACAAACATCTTATAGGAGATTTACACTTCTACTTCGTAAAATAATCACAACTAGCAAGATACTATGATTAACCATTTTTTTAGATTTCTGTAAAGATGCATGGATGTCTCCTACTTTAATATAAGGAAATGGAATGATGGGGACTAAAATATTTCCATTATCATATCAATTCTAATCTTAGGAAGCATTCAATCCATATACGTCATTTCCAATTATTACCTTCGATTCCATGGTACCAAACTAAGCCGTAAACAATCCGTGCATTGAAGATAATTAGATCTCTAAGGATTTACTAGGCATACTCTTGATAACGAACCTGCACAAGCTCATCTGTCCCTCCAACACAACCAGGAAGTTCTTCTCTAGGCAGGATCTGTATGCTTGCACCAGTTAATCTCATCATCTCAGATAGACATCCATCTTTGCCCTCTAAGCATCCAACTTCACCAGATGGAACAAGTAACCGGGTAGTAATAATGTTCTCTTTTTCTGGGAAAAGATCAACAATTCGAGTTTGGATGTGCAACAAAGCTTCTTGAGCTGGAAACAGCTCATCGTCAGGGCCCTGATAGTTTACATAAATCCCAAAAATCAGTTGAGAGTATAAACATTAACAAAAAAGGAAAATCAACTGAGAAAATAAGATAAAGAAGCAGTAATGTAGTAGGCAACACAAAACCATAAATAATAAACTGATGTCACTGATGTGATGGTTTCTAGAAGTTCACAAGTTACCACTAGCTCATTTATACAATGTACAACAAGTACTCCAAAGTAAGCACTAACAAATTTTCATAAGGACTGCAGAGTTCAATACATGATATTAAGAGATGTAAATTGAAGACAGTGTTCAAAAGGATACTGGATACCTAAAAAATATGATACAAGAGGTATAATTGATGACAGCTGATCGTTTTTTTATCCTTAAGAAGGAAAGCAATGTATACTGTAAAAAGAGAGAAACCGCCTCAACGGGAGCCTTTACGAAGAGAAAATATCTATAAATTAGTATACTCTAGGAACCTATTTATTGTGTTATGCAAGAAAAGTAAAAAGTACCTCATTAGATGAAATAATAACTATCTGTTCATTGGAGCCAGCCACATGGTCCACAACCTTAACATCCACACCAACTTCATGTTGAAGCAAGTCAAAAAACCCATCGTTCCCCCCAACTAGACTCTCGACTCTATCAATGGGGCAAAGTATCCTAAACACAAGATCCTCACCCGAAATTGGTGGCCCATTGTCAACTATAGGAGCACCAACAGGTCCATTTCCAAAGCCAGATGAACGAGAAGGATAGCTGTCGTATCTCCCACCGGGCAAACCATCTGGCAATCTACGAGGTGAATTGTTCATGTGAGGGATAAAATCATCTTCGTGGGAAAAGAACCGCTCCGGTGAATGTACTCGGCCATGGAAATTAGACCGATCGCGATGCTGACTCTCTCTCAAACGAGATGATATAATTGCAATGGCACTCTTGACAGCATTAATATCACCTACAACCTATGAGAAACCACAAACTTATTAGAAAAAACACAAAGTCAGCCTGCAAAATTTAGAAAGCATGGTAAACCTCAGTTGAGATGCTCCTAAATGAATAAGGATAAAAAAGCCAGCAAAAAGTAGAATCAGGATAGATTCAGACAAATATGTATGCTAAGAGGCTCATATTCGAATATTAGTTAAACTAAATATCATACGTAAAGAGGCTAGAGAGGAGAAAACAGTACAAGTAAAGCTTAAAGCCAAATCAAAATTCTTTAGAAAAGCAATGGCCTCTTATAATTGAGTGTCAAATCTCCGTTTTCCCATCTCACAGCTACCCAAAGAACAAATAAACAAGCAATATCATGTTTGTAATCCGCACATATGCACATGAAACACTAGGTTTTCCCAAAGAATGCACATTTTTTAAGTACCATTCTAAGTCCAGGAACGTGCATTTTGCAATAATCTCCAATCAAGCAATGGGTAATACTAGTAGGACAACTTTATGTAATACTTTATTAGTCCCTCGGCCCAAGCTCAATCAAATTAAAGTCCACATTTCAAATACATTAGAAATCTAAGTCGAAGAACACATATTTTGCAATCATTTTAGGATCAAACAATGGGTAAGATTAGTAGAACAACTTTATGTAGTACTTTTAAAGTCCATCAGTGAAGTTCTTGATATCTTTTTCTTATTTGAGCTCAATCAAACTAATGCCCATAGTTAGAAAACATTTGGAAATCTAAATTCATGAATACACATTTTGCAATCATCTTCAATCAAGCAATGAATGCTACTAGAACAACCTTACGTAATACTGTCTTAGTCCCTCTGTCCAATTCCTAATTTCTTCTTATTCGAACTCAATCAAACTAAGGTCCACATTTCTAGTACATATAAATCTACCAGAATGTCCAATGGTTCATGTTCTTCTTTTTCTGTATGGAAAATGATTCATACAACTACAATCATATGCATGGACTATATAAATACGTACATGGTTAGATCTTGTGCCTCAATCCTCCTATGAAGGAAAATCAGTCCACAGGATGTGATCATATAGGTACTCGTATAGTTTCTATACAGGATTTCCAATACATACATCGTTACTCATTTCTTATTCAAACTCAATCAAACTAAGGTCTATATTCCAAATACATTTGGAAATATATCACAAAGTCTCACTTTTCAAGTTCAAGTTCTCATGTCATAGGAGTTCACTCAAGTTCATAGCGTTCAAAAACAATGTATAAAGAACTGTACAAACACAAGAGGTTGCATCTTTTGCATCAACCCTATCCTTAATATGAGGATAAAAACAGAGATCTAAGCACATAAGTAATTGTAAAGTTTTGGTATGTTATTGTCGGTACACGTATCATGTTATTTTCCACTTAGTTCTAAATCAACATAAGGTTTATATTCGAAGCACATTTTGAAATCAAACACAAAGTCCCATAGTCCAAGGTCAAGTTTTTATGTCATTGTAGTTCAATCAAATTCATCATCCATCATCATTAGCTTTCAAGTTCATAGTGTTCAGAGTTCAAGCACGAATTTCCCCAACCTGAACGATCTCCTCAGACATAGCGACACACCTCGGCAAGGTATGATCACGGGGCAAAACCCGAATGTGGGTCTTAGTCTCAATCCTCATCTGCTCAATGATCTTCCCACCCTTCCCCAACAAGCTCCCCACATGCATCCTAGACACCACCATCCTAGTAACAGCCCTATTATTCCCATTATTATTATTATTATTACCATAGTTCCCCTCCTCCTGATGGGCAGCCTCGCTCTCGAGAATCCGCTCATGGATCAAGAAAAGTGCCTCCTGGGCGGGCGAGGGCATCCTCCCCTCGGGGTCCCGTCTGCGGGTATCCGAGATCTCGATGATCCGCTCCTCGTCCCCCGGGACGAGATCGTGGACGTTGATCCAGGCGCCGGTGTGCTGGCGTATGGCCTTGACGATGGCGCCGGTCTTGCCGATGACGCCCCCGGCGCGGATGTCGTGGCAGAGGATGCGGTAGGTGGTGGTGACGGTGGGTTTAGGGTGGTTATCCGGGGGAGGCGGTGGGGGGGTGGGGGTAGTGGCGATGGAGGGGGGGGGGCGGGGGCGGGGGTG
>MKEJ01050491.1:0-12976 GCA_001753735.1 Embelia ribes | reverse complement strand
CTTAAACAATTAAGAAACAGTTATAAAACAATTGCAGAAATTAAGAAATAGCTAAAAAATAATTAATTATCCTCTAATTCCACCGGTCATTTTGATGAATGTTCTAACCCTCTACAAAAATGGACAATCTCAGCAACTTCATCATCATCCTCTCAATTACAACCCTAACCCGAAATCCTAACTCTCAATCATAACCCTAACCCTAACCCTAAAATTACTGATGATTGATGAATTAAATCATCTATCTATTTAACCCTAATCCTAAAATTATTATTGAAGACGCCGATATTGGAGAAGAGAGAGGGTGAACGGTGATGCGGTGGTGTAGGTGGTGGTAATGGAGGGAGAGTAGGAGAGTTTGAGGGAGGGATGAGAGAGAGACGTAGAGAGAGATGGAGAGCGTGAGGGAGGAGAGGAAAGGGAAATTGAAGGTGGAGATGGGGAGTTTGGTGCGGAGGAGGAGCGACGGCAACGGGGGTGGTTGCTGCTGCTCCATCGCGAGAGAGAGGAGAAAGAGGGGAAATGATAAAAATGTAAAAAAAAAGAAAGAAAAAGGGTAAAAATGTCCAAAAGGTCATAATTTGCAAATATTATTAAATGAAGGTCATTTGCTCAATTTAGTATATTTGCAAGGTTATTTGTGCAATTTTCCCTCTCTCTCTCTATATAAATATTTTAACTATGAAATAAGCGGGACCAAGAAGCATAGACTATACTGATATGGATTCGGCACTATTCAAAAATCCTAGATGCGGATGTGGTGAAGATTCGACATTTTTTAATTTTTATAATAATTTCTAAGAGTTACATTAGTGGGAATAAACAAAATATATAATAGATAAGTACTAATAGCCAACAATAGTATTAATTCTTAAGTTGTAACAAAGTAGCAACTGAGCAATTGCATCATGTCATAATCCGGTACACTTTACTAACAATTACCAATTATAAAAACACACAAAAACATGCTATCCAATAAAGGATTAAACAACTATTGAATTTTGGTTTGTTTATACCACCAAAATGTAATGTATAACTAAGTGTGAAAAAAGAATTGACCACAAAAAATGAGTCCTTTGCATTTTCAAAATTTAAATAATTACTTGACATTTTGGACTCGCCACATGGTGTCGGACGGTATTTGAAAGTGTCTGGGGAGTATGTGAATACGATGCACATCGGACACGAACACGGAACCCATTTTGGAGTGTCCTTGCTTCCTAGATTATGGATGTATACAGCTTCAGCTTGAAACTTCTTTTCTTTAGGCCAAAACTGTAGAAAATCTCGCTTTAAAAGCTTAGCAATTAAATACAATCTAATTTTTATGTAAAGAGGTAAAAAAATTTGAGTTTAAAAGTTGCAACCAAACAAGCCCATAATTTGTGTTTCCTATATTAATTAATATACTTGAGGATATTAATGTGAAGCAATCAATATTGTGTGGATTTATAGTGGCATGACATCTTATTTTCTTATTATGGGGTTTTAAGGCCAGACATTAAATACTTTATTGTCTACTATAGTAAAGGATGAACTGTCTAGACACATCTAAAAAAGAGCATTGTGGTGCACGCTATTTGCTGATGACATAGTTTAAGTTGATGAAAATAGAGCGGACAGAAATGGCAAACTGGAAACATGATCACGGTTAAGATTCTTGTGCTTTCATACTTAAAAGATTAAAGAGAGAATATATGTATTGTTGGATGACATGCGTTGGATATGGATGTAATTATGTTACGTGGTGAGGTGGTATCAAAGAGAGCATTTTCGTTATCTTGGGTTAATTTTACAAAGCAACAATGGGGATAGAAGTAGAGATTATCATAGTAATCATAGGATCTAAAGATGAGTGGGGAAGTGTTTAAAGAGTTGTATGTGGTCGCATTATGTGAGTATCTCCATTCGGGTCAGATTTTTTTGGGCCTCCGTCCGTTTTGCCCCAGACCAATTTTTATTGCATGCAGGCCAATTCTTTTGTTGTTTCCTTTTGATTGAGTAATTGTCATGCTATGTTTTGAGCCTATTAGGATGAATGGTTTCATAATGTCAGGGTAAAAATGTTTTATTTTTTCATATGATAATTACAGAAGGGAATTTTGCTTTAAATATGCCATAAACTTAGCAAATCAAGATAGGTAGATCACTGAAAATTCTATTTAATCTGAAAAATAAAATTAATTACAATGATATTAAATATATCCCTAGAGATGTGGGATTCCTTTTTTTTTTTTTTTAATTTAATTTTCAATACTGCCCCTGAAGTTGGTTGAAGTATGGATGAAGGCAAGCCCCAACTTGTGTGATAATTGATGAAATTGTTCAACACCTGAAGCTTTGGTGAAGATATCTACTAGCTGTTAAGTATTGGAATGATGTTGAACATTAAGAAAGCCATCCTGAAGCTTTTTGTTAGCAAGGTGACAATCAATTTTAGTGTGTCATGATTTCCCGTGAAACACATGGTCGTGAGCAATGGATATGGAGGAAATTGATTGTTACATTATAATGGTTTTGGAATTTGGACGAGAGGTAGGAATGACCAAGTTGAACAATGGAATGTGAAATTAAGTCAGTTTGCTGACGGTCGATGCCATAGCATGGTATTTGGCCTCGGCAGAAGAGCATGAGACGTCCGACAGTTTCGTGAAGTACCAAGATATCGGACAATGGCCAAGGTAACAAAGAACCCAAAAGTTGATCGGTGAGTCAATAGATAGCTAGCCCTGTCAGAGTCAGTATAAGTAGCCAGGCTAAGGTCTGTAGAGAAGGAGAAGATTATGTCGTGTGCAACAAAACCTTTAAGATAGCACGAGACTCGAGTAGTGACATCCATGTGGAGATGCAAGGGACATGCAAAAGCTAGACACTAGTACTTCGTGTACTGTCCTTTTTCTCTTCTCTTCTATCTTCAAAGAGATTCACTAGATAAGTGATATCCTGGCAAATGATCATAAGGTATACAGGTTGGCCAATGAGGCGGCGATAAGGGCTTGGATCAGGAAGTAGGGTGCCATCATTGAAAAGTTTGAAGTGATAGGGGATTTAGCTTTCACCAGCATCCAAAAATATGTCTATGATGTATTTCCTTTAGATAAATAAAAGTACCACCGGAAGAGCGAGTTACCACAATGCCCGATAAGTATTTCAATGTTCCCAAATCTTTTAGCTTGAATTGATCTCCTAAAAATTGTTTCAATTTTATTATAGCTATCAAATCGCCTTTTGTGACAAGAAGGTCATCAACATGAACTAGCACAATTGTATATGTAGACCAGTAGGGGTGGGTAAATAAAGAGTGGTCAACTTCAGATTGACAGTAACTTGCTGAAATGAGAACTTTAGATGATTTGGAGTAACTACTATAGGATGGATGCTTAAGGCCATATGAGGATTTGCAAAGATGACATACTCAGGTCTCCCTTTTTTGGCATATAGACGTCCTCATGAAGGTCCCATGTAAAAGGGCATTATTAGCATCAAGTTGATTGAAATGCCAATTCCGAATAGCGACTATAGCTAGGGCACAACAGATAGTGACCAATTTGGCAAAATGGGGGCAAATGTATAATGAAAATCAAGACTTTCAACCTGAGTTTATCCTTTGGCAACAAGGCGAGCCTTGTAGCGTTCAAAGGACTCATCTGCATTTGACTTTGTTTTAAAAATTGACTTGCAACCAATTGGTAGAATGCTGGGGGTAAAGAGGAAAGGTTCCATGTTTTATTTTCTTCTAGGGTGTTAGTTTCTTTATTGATGTCAGAGTATGAGGTAGGGTCGGGTGGTTGGCGAGGATAAAAAAAAAACAGAAAATGAGCAATAAATTTTTATAAGAAACAAAAATGCTAAGACTATTCCTTACCTTGAGGATGACGGTTGGAGCGAGTGTCATTGAATGAGAAGAATAACAAACAAATTATGGTTAGGTGTGGGAATTCAACAATGCTTTGGTGTACTTTGTGTTGTCTTTGAATAAGAAGAAAAATAAACTACTTATGGTGGAGTGTGAAATTGGGCTAGGTTGATACAGGAGACAGGAGTGCGAGAGGCCAGGAGGAGGCATTGTTCTGATACTATGATAAAATTAGGGTATAATGCTTATTTATTTCATATGATATGATAATGACATAGGGGAGTGGTCATTTAAATAGGCATAAGCTTAAATCTTATGATAAGTAGATCACAAAAATCTTATTCTTCTTCAACAAGCCTTAGTCTAGTTGCTTTTTTGATTTTGGATTTGTTTTTTTGTCATGTGGGAGTGGATGCATCTGGGTTCCCTTGCTTCCCTTTTTTTGAGTAATTATCTGATGATCAAATGTGTTGTTTTGGAAACTTATCTTCATCATGACATCTAGTTTTCCTATTAAAATAAGGTAACATCAAGGCTTAATGTTGTAGGCCTTTACTGCTTGCAATAATAATGGATGAGTTGACTAGAAACATCCATAACAATGGTCATGGTGCATGTTATTTGCCAATCACATAGTTTTAGTTGATGAGACTAGAGTGTCGTAAATGACAAATTAGAATCCGATTGTAGATAAGTTAGGTGGTGAGGTGGTACCCAAGAGTGATCATTTTCGTTATCTTGGTTAATCTTATAAAGCAATGTTGCGATAGAAGCAATTATTATTTATTAATTATGAGATATAAAGATCATTTGGAAAAGTACTTGTGGAGTTTGTGGAGTTTTATGTGATTGCAACATGGCTTTAAGCTTGAAAGGAGAGATTTATAGAACCACTGCAAGACCATTTTTATTGTTTGTATGCATTGAGTAATTGAGAATCAAGCATCTGAAAATTCATTTCTTCGACCCGACTTGATGCTTTTGTTGGTTCTATTTATAGGAACCCAATTACTTGGCGATTAAGTTTTTTTTCTTTAATGTTATTTGTTTTCAGCATGGGAGTGCATTTGGGTTCTCTCACTTCCATATTTGTTAAGTATAAGGTGTAGTTGTCAAGTAAGTATAAGGTGTAATCATCAAGCCGTGTTCAAATGTGCTATAATCATATGTACAGTTAGAGCTTGTTTAGATGAATTTTCAAGACCAATTTTCTTAATTTTTAGTTTTGTGCATTTGGGTTCCCTTTTACTTCGATTCGCTTTTTAGGAAATAGTTGATTTTTTAATAGTTATATATATTAAATTAGATTAGTAATTACTTACTTTCTAATCGTCATTTTGTCAAACTAATGCTTCAACATAACAGAATAGCAAAAAAGAATCTCATCTCTATCATAGTTGGTGAATAATTTATATAAATAATTACCTATTTATAATTCTTTTGAAAGTATTGTATCTATCCATCCATACAATTTTCTAAAAATGTCTCATCAGTATTTGAGATACACAACATTAGATATATATCCCTACTTTTTTTACTTTGTTTATGATTTGGATGGCCAATATCTCCGATTTAATTTTTGTAATTACTGCTTCTTTATTAGTCCAAAAAAATAAGCTACGATGGTTTGTGCAATATATTTTATACTAATCTTTGCACCAATTATAGTACACTGCGACTTGATAAAAACTATTGTTGCAGTGTAGAAGAGATTACGTGGCACACTCATATGCAAAAAACCTTAAACACTTCTCGGTCAAACAATCAAAGGGAAAAGAATTTCCTAATTCTGCACGTCTGTCTTCTTCCCCTGTATCCACGACTTTCTCTCCTTACAAAGACAATGGCAACTCTTTCTCTCCCATCTCTGTGTCAAAAATGGGTGACTCTCGATGTTCAAATTTTTTTATTTGGCCTTAATACTTGAAACCAGCTGCATTCACCCTGTTTATGATTCGGATTGGAAACGATCTGCGATTGGGATTGGACAATCCAAATTGCAGTTCAATAGTGGTTGAGCGAATTCCGGTAACACAGGTTCAAATGCAATGTTGCGATGTGTAGAGCTTGAGCTTGTTTGGTTGCAGTTTTGAAGTCTGTTTTTCTTATTTCTTATTTTTTCGCTTTATTTATAAGATTCAGTTTGCTTGGCTTTCTTTCTTTCCCTTTTATTTTATTTGGAACAGAAAAAAAACTCATAAGTAGTTATTAATAGTGTTCTAATATTGGCCCCCAACAACCCCCAACCCAACCCCCCCCTCTTTCCTTTAGCTTATAATTTATTTATTCACTTAGATGCTTAGGTCGTTAGCTTGTGTGAGGTTCAAAGTATGTTACGTAAATTGCCTTTGATCCTTTTCACGATGCTTGTGAGGGTCACTGCATTTTGGTAACTGACACAAAATTAGAAATATTATACAAAGTCAAAGCGCGGTAGTGTTTTGTTTATGTTTCTGAGGAAAATGAAATGACGAATACCTACAAGGACATCTTTGAATAATGCTCATCTTCTCACTAATGTGCTTATTTTTGGTTTGCATTCTGTTGTTTTGGCTCAGGAAACATTTGAAAAGAAAGGGGTGGCGAAGTTTTGGCAACAGTTTGATGCATATATCAACGTCGCAGCTCTACAAAACAGCTCAGACCCTGTACGTGTGAATTATGCAACCAGATACTGAGTTCTTAACTTTTGTAAATAATTGTGAGGTTATATATCATTGTTGGCATAGGTTTCGGCGACCTTTACTAAATGTTTTACAACTGTCATGTTTGCTAGTTATCCTATTGGAAATGTTTCGATTTTTTTCATGTTTTATCTTCGGTAATTAAGATTCCATTAATTGTTGAAATTGGAACAGGTTGAGAAGGGCACAGTTCAGTTGGTGCTGTGTAAAGCTTTGGAAGAACTATCATTGGAAAAACAGTATCAGGAGAAGTGCCTGTCATTGCTAGTCAGTGCTTTACAAGCTTATGCAGATAGTACACCAGAGAAAGTACAGAATATGGATGTGGAGAACAAATATCTTTTCTCAAAATATCAGCTTATGGTTTCTTCAGTTCTCATGGCTACTCTTCCTCGGCATTTTCCGGGTATAGTTGCAAATATTGTGAACTAATGCATTGACTTTTCAAGATATTCTTTTAATTTACTGTGTGCTACTATCAGTTGATTTTTCATTTCTTTTCCTATATATAATCAGTATTTTGGCCAAGTCACTTGAGTTTGGAATAAAGATGGTTCTGGTTTATATTCAACGAACTAGTTACTTTTATGATTCTTACTTGCTGTCTTTTATATTTAAATCCTGTCCCAACTTCATTTTATTCTGTGCATACCGTGTAATTCTGATTGGAATGTTAGTAAATATATGTGGAAGCGTGTTCTTTTTTTATTTATATATGTTAAACAAATTGTGTTATGCTAATTATAAGTGTTTATGTGTATGTAATTTGATGTCGTTTCCCTGATCTTCATACGTTCTAGGCTCTAGCCATTGGCTTATAACATTGGGGGATATGGATAGGACATAAGCATTCAACCGATAACTTGGCTCTTTCAATAATTTTGAATGTTTTATGATGTTTCTAGAGATACTTCACTGGTACTTTAAGGGAAAGCTGGAGGAGTTAAATACGATCATGGGTGGAGACTGTGAAGATGATAACGAACCACAAGATAATAATGACATGGTCATTAATGGATCCTGTCAGCGGAAAAGGCTTTGCAAAATGGTAGGGAGTATCGGAATGGTTGTGCGTGACCTTAGAAGTCTTGGGTTTACATCTATGGCTGAAGATGCCTATGCTTCTGCTATGTTTTTGCTTCTGAAGGTTTGTGCACGCAAAATGTCTTTCCTGTAGATCATTTGTTTATTTTAGCCTTAGCTTTTTTCCTTCTAAGTAGCTGGGTATGGGTAGGCAGTGAGGCTATATAATTTAATACGGGTAATGAACTGGATGATTACATATGACAGAGAAAAAAAGGAAAAGTGAAGTGCTAGTCAGAGAGTTTTCAAAGTTGATTGTATATCTTGCCCTTCTTCCAATTGCTCCAACCCTCTTACTTCCCACCGCATAATGGCTTTTGGTTCTGTGAAAAAGGTTATGAGTTATATAAGATTTAGTTATCGTTCTGTATTAACCTTTTCTCTTAGTGTGTGTGTTGGGGAAGGGAACATCTTATCTCTGTTATCTATGGTTGCAGGCTAAAGTTCACAGTCTGGCTGGTGATGACTACAGGACTTCTGTTTTGGAGTCAATTAAAGGGTGGATAAAGGTAGCTCCTATATGCATCTTTTATGATTCACCAATGCTATGTGTCCATTTTCCTTCACTGTGTTACCGATTACTTCAAACTTTAACACGTACGTGCACAGAGTGTTCCTCTTCAGTTCTTGCATGCCCTTCTCGATTATCTTGGTGACTCTATCAATTACGATAGCCCTTCTTCGGGTCTTAAGTCACCTCTGGCATCATGCCCATCTTCGTTTGACACTGGGATAGCAAATCCCACAGAAGGACTGGTGAGGTGGCAATTGAGGTTAGAATATCTTGCCTATGAAACTCTGCAAGACCTGAGGATTGCCAAACTTTTTGAGATTATAGTGGACTATCCAGACAGGTATTTCTCAAATTAGTAAAAGATTCTTAGTGCATTTGTAAAAAGGTATATTTACTACCATCTATAAATTGTACAAAATGGTTGTCACCCAAACATGATAAAATCCGATATCAAAGAAGTATGTTTAGTAGCGATGATTGGAAACTGTTAATATTTAAGCCCTGGAATCTCGTGGTTTCCTATGTGGGAAGTTTTATTAGACCTTGAGCAAACCATACACAAATCCAAGTCGAACACATTTTTCCTATTTCTCTTTAAATATTGATGATTCTTTCCCTTTTTATTGCTTCGAGAATGGAATGGTAAAGGCTATACTGCTCATGATATGTGTTCGTCCAATTTGCCCTCGTTTAATTGATGCTGTCATGCTTTTTACAGCTTTCCTGCTATTGAAGACCTGAAACAGTGCCTTGAATACACTGGACAACATTCAAAGCTGGTTGATTCATTTATCTCTGCTTTAAGATATCGTCTACTTACAGCTGGTGCCTCAACGAATGATATATTGCACCAGTACGTCTCAACTATTAAAGCACTAAGGACAATAGATCCTGCTGGTGTTTTCCTTGAGGCAGTTGGAGAGCCGATAAGGGAATACTTAAAGGGAAGAAAAGACACTATAAAATGTATCGTGACAATGCTCACTGATGGCTCGGGTGGGAGTTCGAGTGGAGCTGGAAATTCGGGGGATAGCCTTCTTGAAGAATTAAATAGAGATGAAGAAGGTCAAGAAATTGGTGGTGTCGATGATGATGTCAACACTGATGACAAACAGGCATGGATCAATGCCCAAAGGTATGTGAGTTAAATTGAAGCCCCATCTATTTTGGTCCGTCATGATCAAGTGTTTTCAATATGGCTCTTCTCCAGATTACTGATATATAATTCTTTTTTTTGGTAAAAAGTCCAAACTGCTACTGAGTTGGAAAAAGGGGGGCTTGATATCATTAATTGAAAAGTGACGGGCCATACGAGATTTTGTATAAAGTCAGGGGTAGAGTCTATGCTACATTGCTACCGTTTGCAATTTGTTCTAGTATGTTGCATGAAAACATAAACAAGGTACCGTACTACATATAGTTTAAAATGAGGTATGATAGTGACAGGCTTCTATGAGATATTCTAGTTAACTTGTGGAAATTCCATAGATTTTTTGTATAAATAGTCATGGATTTCTCAAATTGTAACAGCTAAAAGGATTTCACTTTTTATGCAATCATTCTTAAGTTTCTCTTCTGTAAAAGGTTGAGGAATATATCATTCAGTTGTCATAGGTTGCTAAATCTAGCCATTTAGTATGAGGTGTAGCACATTTCGTAAAGTTCCTGGGATCTCAATTCGCTAGGATACGGGTGTTCGGGTGACACTAGGTAGAATATAAAACTTAAATATTGAATTTAGGCTTTATTTGGTGAGGTGTATATGTTACGACTCATGTAGACTCAAACTTTTCCAGCTGGGAGCCTGACCCAGTAGAAGCTGATCCCTTGAAAGGTAGTAGAAGCAGAAGGAAGGTAGATATACTTGGTATGATTGTGAGCATAATTGGTTCGAAGGACCAGCTAGTTAACGAATACCGCGTTATGCTAGCCGAAAAGCTCCTCAACAAATGTGACTACGACATAGATACAGAAAGACGTACTTTGGAACTTCTCAAGGTATGCTGTTGCAATCTATTGATGAAGGTTTTGTAATGACTAGAGGTTTTCCTATTAAATTCACCACAACCTTATTTTTGCCCACCAGATACATTTTGGGGAGAGCAGTATGCAAAGATGCGAAATAATGCTCAATGATCTGATCGATTCAAAAAGGACCAACACAAATATAAAAGCTACCATTAACCAGCCATCCCGAGCAGGTCTTTTCTCTTATACAGATATTCATTTTCTTTATGTTCGAGCTGGTATATTAATCGTGTTTCCTTCTCTCAAGTGTTAAACTAAGTTTTAGTGCCTGCATAGGCACTGTTGACTACTACATCTTAACTGATCCTAAATAAATCATTCTTAATTTTGCGTAAAACTTTTGCTCATTAATTCTAGGAGATGAAGCCATGGAGGAAAATGAAGTATCCCAGGATATTCTTACTGCCACTCTCTTGTCGACAAATTTTTGGCCTCCTATCCAGGTATGAAAAAGTGCCGAGTTTCAGAAGTTATGATAGCTTACCACATTTACAAACTTTTGCTGTTTTATAAATTTGAATAATCTCTCTTGTGAATAACCTTTGAAGATAATTCCAGGATGAAGCACTTAAAATACCCGAGCCTGTGGAACAATTGCTTGATGATTATGCTAAAAGATTCACTGAGATCAAGACACCTCGTAAGTTGCTGTGGAAGAAAAATCTTGGTACCGTCAAGGTTAGGCACTTAAGAATTCACATGTTCATTCTCGTACTTGGGTTTCTGATGATGTTTTGTTTCCTTGCTTGTTTTCGGAATTTGGTAAAACAATTGTTTGGTTCTTGCATGTGTTTATCTACCTTCCTGTTGGTTGTCACGGACTGTTATTATCAAATCATTGCTTATATTTTCAGTTGGAGTTGCAATTTGAAGACAAAGCACAACAATTCACTGTCACTCCTATGCATGCATCAATAATTATGCAGTTCCAAGAACAAACTAGGTTAGCAGTGGAATAATTAATTATACTTACATAATATATTTCTGGTAAATTTAACCTGTATATTTGTCCTTCCAGTTGGACCTCTAAGAATCTTGCAACTGCGGTTGGGGTGCCTGTTGATGTGCTAAATCGAAGAATAAATTTCTGGATAAGCAAGGTAAGTTTGGTTATTGAATAATTGTTTTCTTGGTTCTCATCAGTATGCTGTGTTACAATTGTTAAAAGTGCAAGGTGCCCTTGAGGTACCAAGACCCCTTATCACCGAAGGTGCTAGGCGCCAGCTTAGACTGTTGTCCATTTAATGTAAGGTAGTAAATATATTTTTAATAGAATCCCTTAGAGCATTCCCAGCAGAGTAGCTAAATTGGGTACTATATGCATTTAGCTATCCAAGTTCAAAAAAACATCTACAGCAGAGTCGCTATTGCTTTAGTGTTGTCTCTAAATTTAGTACCCAATGAGGTTGGGTCAATAAATTTGGCTACCAAAACTTATCACTATTCATGGGCACTAAATTATTTTAACTATACTTTAGCTTAGGTACAATATATATATACGTATACTATAAATATTATATATATAATATTATATATTTTTTAATATTATGTATAATATCTATATATATAAAATACATATAACATATAATATGTATATATATATATATATATTATGTTTTTCTTACCGAGTTACTTTTGTGATTTCATCAGTTAATTAGAATTATTGTCTGTGATATGTATATAACTTTTTATAAAAATCGATTAATTTTATTAGTTGAGGTAATTAGTGTGTTTACGTATTTATTATCTATTTTTTTCTTCCAATTTCAACTTGATTATTGAATTTTAAGGCGACTTATGATGCTTGATGTTTACAAATTTATAAACTTATTTATCACTAATTTTGCGCCAAACTATAATGCACAATTATTATTGAATTTACACAATCTAAACTTATAAGCCAAACATTCAAGAATAATTTCTCAATATCAAAGCACTTCTGAAATAGTATTCACCAAACATTAGTTTTTAATTGTAAGTACTTATTTACGCACCCAATATCGGGTCTTCGCTTAAATTTTCTTATATCACTTACACTTGCATCCACAATTCGAGATCCGCAATCATATTATCGCCCTTTCTAACTAGTACACTCATACGTACTGCTTATTATGTTACCAAACCACTTAGACGACTGTTTCTCTCATATATCCTAAATTGAAGCCACAATAATCTTTCACAAATCGCTTCACTTTTGATCTCAACATAAGCATCTATGTTCAAACCATTTTGCATTCATCTTATTTTTTTAGTTGCCCAACATTCAATAATCAAGTTCAACCAAAAAAATCAAAAAGAAAACAACAGTTAGAACTACAATCATGAATGATTCGATGTTAGGTGTAAAAAGTTACCATTTCGGGCCATCAAATTCAAATATTCACATCTACATAGCCAATTAACTTGAACACAAACATATGGGCAATTACATAAACACAAAATTGAAAAAGAAGAACATTTATCAACCCTATTTTTTAAAACAGGGAAAAATAATCGAATTCAAACAATTCAATTCCGAAATTATGAAAAGGTCAAAGCTTTAGATTTATGTATGTATGTATGTATAATTGACTAACCATTTGGGGCCGAGGAGACCTCTATTGAAGATCTGATTCAGAATCGACATTGAATTGTACAACAGGGTTTGTAATCCGATGAGCCAATAATTTAAAAATAAAATCCCCAAATCCTTTTTATGATTGTTAATAATGGCAAACCAGATCTTAAGTGAATAAAGAAGTTTCTTCTACACTAGTAAAACTATAAAAAAATTATTATATGCGCAAATGTATAACCATATCAGAGTGGCGC
>MKEJ01050487.1:0-15787 GCA_001753735.1 Embelia ribes | reverse complement strand
GAGGCCTCTTACAGCGAGACCACCGAAAAACATCAATTAGAACGTTGTCCCCAACCATTAGTCCACCTCTTTTGCTTTCCCCATTCGTAGAGTGCAAGTTGTGACACTGGTTCCTCTCCACATCCATATCTTGTGTCTGAGATGATATTGCAGCCTTCACCATCTTTTCTCCAGTAAAGCAGAGCTCATACCTAAGACAAGTTAAATGAACATCCACATATATTACTAGTAACTATAATCCATTGAAGTTCAGACCAAAGCAGTCACATTACGGAATGAGATCCGGGGACATGATTATTAAAATAACTACATACAAGTTACACTGCAGTACAAGATTCGTTAACGCTATAACTATCAGATCTATCTATCAGGATTTTCATACACACACACACACAAACACAAACACACGAGAACACATTCCATTTTCAGTTAAATAGAGAACCTCATAGGTTCCTTTCAAGAACTACTGCAAAAGAATCTGTAATCTGCTTCCACCATATTAAATTTAAAATTACAAGAATGGAAATATTCACTTCTAAAAGCAAAGATACACTGACAGACTAATAAAATATCCAACCTTCAATATTTTCTTCTATTCTCTTATGATGAAGTCATTTTCATAAGAACTTTTCCAAGGAACCAAAACGCATGGCATCAATACAAGCTTCAAATATAAATTGCAGAGTTCCAATTTCCAAACCACCATGGGAATGAGAAATAGAAAGAAAGACATCTCCATCAAAGCAATACATCAATGTGTAATTAGGGCAAGTTACACACAAACTTGAATTTTGGTCCGTTTGCAAACTAAACCCTTAAGTTTTTAATTGACGCTTTTTAATAAGATTAAGCTTTTTGTTATGAATTTAACAACAGAAATTTTGTAAACCCAAAATTAAAGATAACAGGTTACAATTGTTCACCCTAAAACCACAGAAAAATAGCAATGCTTTTCAAGCTTGTAAATAATAAAGGTTGAGCTTGTCAATTGAATCATCAGAGCTTCTACAAAAAAAATGTACACGTCGTAGTTCGGTTTCGCACATCATTTCAACGTCTTGAAAAGATGCCATACAACTTAAGGATTATTTCTACTTACATTACTTTCCCATGGTAAGCATGAGAAACCAAGGAAAGGTAAATGTTTTTCTCGTGATGCTCATGACATGCTTCCATCTTAAGTGAGGAACCACAATTGAAAAAGAACAAAACCTCTAACATTGCCATTTGGTGTAACTAATGGATTAGGAAGAGAACTATCACCCTCCACTAAAATAAAACTAGAGGAGCATATTCCTGCTAAACTATTGCTATTTTTGGCTGCAAGGATTCCTCCAAGAAAAATGGGAGAAAATGATCTTCAATATGGACAAGCATTTTTACATCGATAGTCCTTTTTTCCCCAACTCTTTTGTAAAGAATCTTTCAACCAAACATAGAACTACTAGTGCATACTATTTCTCAAACTACTTTTGCAGAATAATATGATATTGATATCTAACTCAAAGCAATCCTGTACCTGCGTGAATTGGTTTCCAAATATAAAACTTCTCCTCTTTTCAAGCGGGAAGAAGTGTAAAGAGGTTTCTTCAAGCCCTTGTCGGCAACAGCACTTAAACTGTATTTTACCCTGGGAAAAAACAAGCATGTTGCTTTAAAGAACTATAACTTAGACAAAATGGAAAGAAATACAGAAATTTTTCAAAAAATGGGCCGCGTTACTTTAAACTTCAAAAAACCAAAATCATTTAAAGCCTGAAACATCCAAAAATCCTATATAAATTGAAACCAGTAGAAGGAAAACAAATTGCACTTTCTAAAATGGACGAGGAAAGCAGGTAACTAAAAGAATTAATTTTTATGCGCGTCTAATGTTAAATTACACAATATAACCAATACCATAAGAGTCAGTGGCAAGATTTCTCTCGGTCTCACAAAAATAAAAGAGGTAGAACCACAAAGTCATGAGAGTAACACTAATTGGAAAGGTAAGGAGAAAATCTATTTCCTTCCGAGCAGGCTGTAGTCAATGATTATCTCAACCCGTGACCAAGCAAGACTCCACCTCCTTTAGAAGAACGACAAAAACATAAAATAAATAAATAAATAAAATAAAAAAAGAAATAAAGGAGGGAGGGAGGGGAGTGAGGAAGAGAGAAAAAAGAGAGAAAAGGGGAACATGCAGAAACTACAGCTAACTACGCACTTGGAAGCACCAGTAAGGATAACAAGGAATTCAACCCTATCTAAGTAATTGTATCAATGTATAACTTCATTGACTTATTAATGATACTTTCTACAAATATATTCATTTACTGTGTTATTATAGTTGTTGCTTTTATGAGAAATAATTAAAACTTAATTGTTTACTACATAATCAAATAACAAGAATTAATTTACAAGAAAAACAAGCTATTGGGCGAGATTCAACAAAAAATTGTCGTGGCAAAGCAACTAGGAAGTATTTTTAAGCAACACCGGAATTAAGAACGCCCAACAGTATACATACCATGGCTCATTGCACAAGTTGTACTGAATTGTGACCTCTCGTACAAATCTCTGTTGCCTCAGTGCATTCTGAAGAACCCAACCAACATGTCAAATAACGGTCAGAAACAAAAATAAACAAGATAATAAACAAAGAAGCAACAAAAATTATATAGATACAAAAAAATAATAGATGTAAATCATATCGCAACAATATTTTTGAGCCACGGGTTGATGCCCTCAGACAGCGACTGTTTATCCCCACAAGAAAGGAAAATCAAGCAAGCGCAGCAAATTCCCACACCCTGGCTATTTAGTTTTGGAAACTATTGACACCGTTAAGACATTGTAACATCACCCAGTTCTCTCATTTGATCAACTAATAAAATGTATCAAAACAACGATGGAGATATTACTTTGATAAACTTTTTAATAGTGATCAGCAAACGAGTGATTTAGGTGATATCACAATTTCTTTTAAGGAAATTACCCGTATTTATGTGAAGGATTAAGAGTGACAAGTTAAAAAGGCTTTGAAGAAAATGAAGATGAATAGAGCGGTCAGACCAGATGACAACCTTATTGAGGTTTGGAAAGTTTTGGGTGATGTGGGGATAAAATGGTTAACAAAATTTAGTGCAATGGGAAAATGCCCGATGAATGGAGAAAGAGTATTTTAGTACCTTTATATAAGAATAAGAGCAATATTTACAACTATTCTAATTATCATGGGATTAAAATTCTAAGCCATAATAGGAAAGTCAGAAGTTTTGGGAGAGAGTAATTGAATATAGGTTGAAACAAAACGCTACAATTTTTGGAGAATCATTTTGGGTTTATGCTTTACTTAAGACAATTGATAGAAAGATTTAGTGGGATGAAGAAAGATCTACGTATGGTTTTGGTTTATTTGAAAAGGCATATAATAAAGTCACTAAAAAAGTAATTTTGTGGTTTTGACAAAGAAATCAGTCCCTTTTAAATATATAAATATCATAAAGTGCATTTATGAGGGTCCAATTACCAATATCAAAATGTGTAGTGACGTGTCGTCAACCTTACCTATTACGATAGGATTGCATCAAGGCTCAGCATTAAGCCATTAACTATGTGCAACAGTAATGGACAAGTTGACCAAACACATCCAAACGAAGTGTCATCGTGCATGTTGATTGGTGGCGATATTGTTTCGGTTGACTAGACCAGAGTGGGCATAGATGATAAACTAGAACTATAGAGGCATACTTTTGAGTTTTGCCGTTTTAAGCTAATTACATAAAAAACGGAACACATAGAGTGCAATTTCAATGGCCAAATTGTAATGCCCCAAAAATTCGCTTTAATAAATGATAGTGCTATACGAATTATAGTATTATTATTTATTCCGTTGGTGGTGTTCGTGGTGGCATTGTAGAGTTCGATGTGGTGACATGTTGTGGTGGTGTATTCGTTGTTGTCGTAGCATGTTGCGTTTGGTTTCTTATGCTGGAAGTTAAAGTATCATAATGACACCTATTTAGTATTTTGACGATATCTCACAAACCGTAAACCCAATTGGAGCATATGATAAATAGTTGGAAAGATATTTCATTTATCTACGACTTCCGTGTTTTAAGGAAAATTTAATTTGAAGTGTATAAGGGTTAAAACAGGACCCGAAGCCTTCAGAAAAACGTGCCAGCAGACATTGCGATGCCTGCTTGGTATTTTGACCATGTCTCCCAAACAAAAATTCCAATTAAAGCTTATAATATATCGATGCAAAGATATTTCAATTATCTACAACTTTGGTGTTTTGATAAAAAGCAAATTACGACTTGCGAGAGCCGTTCGAACAGCTCAAACTACTGTTCGAACGGTAGAACCTGGTTCGTGAAAAACTACTTTATATGAAACTCAAATGTTCTGTTTTCTTCATTTTCTCACCACAGCAGCAGAGGAAGGAGAGGGGGGGAGAACTAGATGGTTCACCTAGCTCAGGACCTCAGATGCAGAAAATAATTGGATTTTCGAAGTCTACGTCACACGAAAATTGTTTTGAAATAAGTCTCTTTTTCTTGTTGGTTGTCTCAGTTTTTGTGCCGAATTGTTTCCTTGAAATAAAGTTGTCTTATGTCTAGCGGATCATTCTATATATAGGTTCATTATGATCCGAAGTCGCTTGTTAGATCACTTCAGGAGTCGAAGTTTTGGGAGTTCTCAAGCGATTTCATCTCGTTTCGTTCGTCGTTTGGTTCCGAGGTATATACATTTCTTACTCACCATCGTAATGGCTATGCGTATAATTCTTGTCGTTTTGTTTTGTGGTTGGCGTTTCCTCATTTTCCGTGCCAAGCGAGTTGTAATAAAATTAGAAAATGGTTTACTTACGGGTAGTAGATCGTTTATGTGTAGCATTGACGCGATCCGAGTGGCGAAGTTAAGTCAATTCGATGGCATAAGAAGAAATTCAGGATTTGTTGACGCGACTTTTCGGTAGCTTCCGAAAGCATTTGAGGTGCAGACTAATTCAGAATAATAATATAAATTGACATCTTTTTACGTATATTGACAGTGTGACATGCCGTCGGTGTTATATGTAATGTGGGTTATGAAAACGTTATTTTCATATATCTTACGTTGTTTTAGAATAAGACGATAGTTGTACTCCTATCGTATGCTATAGTATATATATTTATATATCGGAGAAGTTCGGATGTAGATGTAGTTGTACGCCAGTTGTTGTTGTTGGTAAGTATAGTTACGTCTCAAGGAGTATATTCGCGTTGTATTTCATAATATATTGAACGTGTGTGTGTGTGTGTGTATATTTACACATATATATATACATATATATTGTGAAGCCTATACTAAGAAAGAATGTTGTGGAGTATATATATATATCCTATGGGTAATGTAACTCATGGTAAAATTTTATATAGTTAAAAAATATAATTATACAAAACGTGTTTGAAAAACATGAGTTTTGGAAAGAAAAAGAAAAAAAAAATGTTGTTTGGAATTGAAATCAAGTATGAAGAAATTGGGGGGTTTCATACATGATTTCAAAATCCTAAAGAGCATCGTTGATATGGTTGTTGGTATGCGATTCGAGACTTGTTGGTACGAGTATGGACATTGTTGGTATGTGGTACGGAATGTTGTTGATATGAGTTTGGACGTTGTTGGTATTCGGTTTGGGACGTTGTTGGTACGAGTTTGGACGTTGTTGGTATGTGGCTTGGATGTTGTTTGGAAGTCGGTTCGGATGAGGTCTAGACATTGGCATTAGTTCAGATGAGGTTTGGACGCCGTTTCGGATGCGATTGGGCATTATTTGATATGAGGTTTGAATGAGATTGGTATGAGGTTCGAATGCAGATTTAAGATGTTTGGATGTCGTTCGAATGTAATTCGAGATGTTTCGAGGTGGTTCGGGAATCTGTTCGAATTTGGAAAATGTGGTTTGGAATAACTATATTTATACCCTACGGGGCGAGCGCCTGATAGCTTTGAGCCAAAATTACCCTACAGGACGAGCGCCTAATAACTCTGAGTCAGGATTCAAATATATGACTCGTAATCGAGGCACCTGCACGACACATAATATTGGTTGATGTTGGTCTATGTTGGTCGTTGTCGGTTGATGTTAGTTGATGTTGATTCGGTGTATGATTTGTTTTTGGGATTTTTTGTTGGTAGACCCAGAGGCATGAGTTACCTTCGATAGATCCAGAGGCATGTGTTGCCTTCAATATGCGATGAGATGTGTTGTTGGAGGCTCGATTAGCCTATGTGTTGAGATGTGTTGTTGGAGGCTCGATTAGCCTATGCGATGAGATGCATTGTTGGAGACTCAATTAGCATATTGTTGGTTGTTGGATTCGGATTTATAAAGAGAGAAGCCATGTGATGCTAGCTCTTTATAAATTACGATTGTTGGCCGAGGGCATGAAATGCCTTCGAGAGGTGATTGTTGGTTTTTGTTGGCTCAGGGATGAAATGCCTTCGAGAATTGATGTTGGTAGCATTCGATATAGTACTCTTGATTTATAAAGAGATGTAGGCATGCAATGCCAACTCTTTATAAATTAGCAAGTCGATATAATTTCATATTCGATGTGGTATTACCGATTAATAAAGAAAAAAGGGTATGGGCATGCAATGCCTACTCTTTATAAATCCGATAATCAATGTACTATGTTATTTGTACACTCTTATATTGATATGTTGTAGATACGACATAGATGATAGGTCGTATGTATTTGTTTCAGTTACTATCTTGTCATTGATATTGATTTAAAGATAATATCGGTGGCATTTGTATGTGGAGTTAGCAGTGGCAACGGTGGTTAGGTACTTACCCCGCATGTCTTGATTTGGACCTGACAGTACGGATGTTGTAGTTGTATTGGTTTTATATTGGCACCTGGGCAAACTTCTAGGTTGTACTGCATGTTGTGACCATGCCACAATATGAATTGAAACATTGAAAGAGGAATTGGAAATAGATATTCTTTGATTGGATATTGAACTTCATAAGGGAAAATACGGAGTTTTTGCATTGCATGTGCATATTTGTCGTATACATTTCAAATTCCTATTTATTGTATTATTTAGAATATGACCTGTATTTTTTTTTCTATTTTGGATATGTTGGCTTGTGTGGTTTTGTAGGTGAGAGTGGGCCCAGAACATTGCTTGATAAGCTTGCTTTTGTTTGGCGCACTCGGTGTTGCAGTTGTATTAGATTATATACAGTGATGATGTATATATATTGTTGTACTTCGAGCTAGACGTTGTATAGATTGTTGTTGTAGTAGCCTCGTTTTGTTGTATATTTGGTAGTCGAGGCCAGGAGATTATGTATAGGTTTTTATTTTCTTTTGGCAAGCAAGCAACTTGATGATGTGATGGTAAACGTCAGTAATTTAGTTGTGATGTTTCTTTTTATATATATACATGTGGGCAGGTAATATGTATATACATATGGATTGTTATTGGAGCTACGCTATGGGTAGTTATGTTGCAGTTATTTTATTCTTTTCTTTATTTCAGTTCACATCCCTGGGTTTCTCGGAATTTGGGGCATGACACAAATTGTGGTTGATGTTAATCCAGGTGGAGAGATGGTACCAAACCTGGGATCAATTTTGCAAAGCAATCCCAGGATAGAAATGGATATCAATCATGAGCCCAGGTAAGATGGATAAAGTGAAGGAGTGACTTTATGATTTCATGTGATCACAATATGCTTCTATGGTTAAAGAAGTTTCATAAAACTGTTGTAAGACCAGCTTTATTGTATGAAACTGATTGTTGGGCTACTAAGAAACAAGATGGATGTAGCAGAAATGCAAATGTTGAGATGAAAGCATGGAAAGACTAAAAAAGATAGAATTAGAAATGATGAGATCCGTCCAAGGTTAAGAGTAACACCAATTGAGAATAAGATAAAAAAAATGTCATTTAAGGTGGTGTGAGCATATAAGAAGCAAACATGTGAGCACACCAGCTAGAAAGTGCGAAAATCTTGATGTAGGACTAGAGAGAAAAGGTAGAGCGTAGAGGTGGACCTCTAACTATGCGGATGCAACTGATGCAGAAGAACATCCAAAATACTAGGAAGTTACTTTAGATATGGATGGCGTCTAAAAATTCACGTTCATAACTCAACGTGAAATCTTATTTTGGTTCTGTTTAACCAACCCCAACTTATTGGGATTTTAAGGATTGGACGATGACGATTGTAATCGTTAAGACAAAAACAAATCCCCAATTGCATGCCAGAAATTTTTTTAACTTGTATATCCATGTAACATAGGTACCATTACTGGAATCTTCCATATGGAAAATCTAAAACTCTCGTTGCACCTCTTAAAACTTATAAACTCAAGTCTAGTTCCATCTCAGGATCCCTGCCTCCAGACATTCCACTATTATCTCTGTAAATATTTGAAACGGACGAAACCACACTTCAGTAAGGTTACTGTTGCCTGTCTATGCTTCCGTCTCCACCACCTGAAATACTTACCACACCAAATCCCACGACTCAAGCCCACCATCACCCATCAACCCCAGTACCGTTGTCATCTAGCCTGACCCAAGCCTACCACCACTATCAATATTCTCAACACTTCAAAACCAACTGTCAGTGCCAGCTATAGCAACTAGCATAGACCAAAAATCTACACTTCTTTGTCTCTCAAAATCACACAACAATGATTAATCTGACTCAAGTCTCGTTACAGATATTATGCCTCACCACCCAAATCCAAACACAAAAGAAATTATCCCGAGCTCTTGTAACAACAAATATCCATATCATATGGTCTCTCACAGATACAAAAGACAGTTTGAACAAAAAAATGCGTTAGAATCAGAAATCAGATTTTTCAGCGTCACAATAGGTCATTTGTAAGGATATTTTACGCATAGGGACATTTTGGTCAATGTTATCAATCAAAACTTGAGTGCCTGTAACATGCAATCTCAAAATTAACTGTTCAAGCATATGAATTTGAAGTAAATAGAAATGTCTCTTTGTAGGTATCCCAAATGCCCGCAATTTACTTGACAAGTATTGCATCAAGAAAGCTCATACTGGCAATAAAATCAGCCTAAAACAGAGAGTATAAACTAATGATTTTATCAACCATGAGCAATGAAGTCAGATGGTTAGTACCGAAGCAGCAGCCCTTGTAGTCATTGTATGCTCCACCACCACTGGAGCAAGTGTTGGCTCCACAGTTGATGTATGTGTCAGGCATGGTTCCAGATCTATTACCTCGCCACCTTTTTGCTAAAAAGATGGAAAAATAACTCAATAAAAAATTCACGATGAACAACAGAACTAAAAAATATAAATGTGGATTAAATGACAACTAGAAGAAATGCACTCCATGAATCAAACTAGGTTTTACTAGATCACAATTATGAAGCTTTCAAAAGGGTGCAATTAATGGCCAGCAAAAGTAATTGGAATGCAATGAGGAGAAAAAAAACTTTTTTATAAAGAACAAAAAAAAGCCACACTATAGTGCACGAAAAAATAGAAGAGAATAAAGTCAAAATAAAGCAATCACCATGAAAATGCAACAACGCTCAACACAGTAGCTGCAACCAACAGCAGCACCCCAAGCCCGGGACCTCACATTATTTCTCAGGGTTGAAGTGTAGCCTACACAAAAAGCCAAATCACATTGGAGAAGCCATCTTCTTCAAGAAGATAAATAAAATCTCTTTCATAAATCCAGCAAGAGTAATTAACAAAACACCAATATAAGGATATTTAAAATTGATAATTGACAATCATTTTTTTAATGCTGGAAGAATACGATAATATTTCGAACCGTGCACACTCTTTCTAAAGCACTTTCAAGAATTGCCATACATAGGGAAGGAATCTATCTGACAAATTAGTAACATGCAAAACCACCACTCACCGTAACTGCAAGTACAAAGAGTAAATGGAAACAGAAGATCCCATAAATCAGATAGCAAGAGTACTATGAAATGGAAGTAAAGTGAAACCTCTTGTTACAATTCCAATTCTGTACTATTAATCATACGTCTACCAATTAAGTTTGTTAATTCTGGACTTCACTCTAAGCTATGGGTGAAGTAAGATTATAAGACCAGCAAGAAGGAAAAAGTAATCAAGAGAGAGAGGAGAAAATGGTAAATGGACAATGCCCAAAATTTATTCTTTGAGAATCACTGAAAGTTCACTCCTCCAAAAAGGCTCGGTTTAATCAAAAATATGATAAATAACTAAAATATTATGCTCTCAGTTTAAAAGCTTGAACACATCCAGACAAAGAATGATTTACATACAAACTTACAATCCTGTGGAGGAAGCACTCGCACCGTTGCACGTAACTCCTCAAATAGCAGCTGGAGGAGAAGCAGTTGGGCGACAATAACCAGTGTGCATGAGAACTGAAAAATATAGCAAGCATGCTAATCACGGTATTCGTCAAATAACAAATGAAATCATACTGTTAACGATAAACTTACCAGCTACAAGATCTGAGTCATCAGTATACACATCTGTGCCCCATAGTTGACCACCCCTAACCTGCATATGCGGCGATAATAGAAATCAAAACAATGTCAGTAATGATATCCCGTAGTACCAATATTAATGGCTTGGGCAAGAACTCACAGATATGAATGATTGCATTCACAGGAAAACATCATCCAAGGACTGTATAAACATTGTGTCATATAAATAACAGCATTGCTTCAAACATAAGACGCTACACTGTATAAATGCTATTAATATTTTTGAGATTCAGGATGCAAGGGAAACTTGTAGGGCACTGCTGTCTATTATTTGGGACAAGCAAATCAACATAAAATCACATGAAAAACTAACATTATCTACATTTCAAACACCTCCGCAATTCTCAATGGAGGTATATCATTTTTTCGTCAAGCTTCACAGAACAATGCCATCTTCAGGTATGATTATCATTAAATACATATTAGGTTGGGAGACACCCTTTCTCCTAAAAGCTAAAGCTGCTAGAGAAAGTGACTATATTACCTGGAACACGGATTGTTCTATAACGTGGAATGAAAACGGAAACGTGGTACGCTACATATTGTAAAACGCAGTATGGCCGAACCATAGAAGTAGCCTTCTATAGGTTACCTTATGAGGCCACTATATTAAGTTTTGCAAAAGTCAACATTTAATTAAACCCAGCTTAAACTTCTACAATTGTTTTGAGATATGAAATCTAATGTTTTCAAACTTAAAACTAATAGAAATAACATCAATATTTACTTATATTAGATTTCTCTCTAGAAACAAATTTTAAGAGTGCAATCGCCTGGTTCACTAAATTTGGCAATTTGGTACAGAGATGTACCACATTTTGGAACGTGCGTAGCAATTCGCAATTCGCAATTTGTTAGGATATTAGTGATTTCGGTAACATAGAGAGGGACATTATATTACGTATATCTTTGTTACGGCCCCTACCCATGGGCTACTTTAGCTTTCGTGGAAAAAAGGATGGAAGAAAGGCAGCAAGTCATTCAATGTAAACAACCTCACCATTCACATGGATGCCATGAAAGTTGGCATTCATTTTAGTAAGACAACTACATTGCTCTGAATGTATCATCCCTCTTAAAGAGCACTAGAGCTGCAAGGTGTGGAATCATATCGGATGGTGTCCAGACTCTAGAAAATGTGCATTGTTATATACGCAAAAGGTAAAAGGGAAATCGAGCTCCTCTAGTTCTCTCACTGTGGAGATCCTTATATCAGCAGAAGTCTAGCTCTTCTAGTTCTCACTGTGGAGATCCTTATATCAGCTGGATTAAGATCTAAGACTCCAAATCCCAAAATAAAAGAAGGTACCCATGGAGAATTCCCGAACAAATCCAGCACGCAAGAGTCCCAACCAAATGCCAATCCCAAACCAACAAGTAGATGAAGGTACTTCAGAGAAATCCCACCCCTCTAGACATCAAGCCACAAACACAGTTGACTCTGCAGAAAGGGTCATGGGTAAAGAGCTCCTCCCATGGTCATCCCCCCATCAAAGGAAGGAAGTTGGACTTGGTTAGAAGAAGAAATACTAAACAAAACAATCTAAGTAATTAGATGAAATATTTTATTTAAAATTAGTCTCAAACAAGGTTGCCAAAACATGCATCGGTTACATTTCGTTTTTCATATTTTTAGGTCGCGTCTCGTTTTGTTTCGTGTATTGTAAGATTTTTTAGCAAACATATTTTCTATTATAAAAAACAAATATCACTCGAAGACACATAATATTACATAAATGCAAAATATAAGTAATAAAATTAAGATCACATGACCAACCATATAGTTATATGATCATTTTTGTGGGATTTTTTTATTACCCATGGCCATTGAAGCAACAAAAAAATATTTTCTCAATATTAGTAAACAGTATAATGAGATAGAAAATACTCCTTATATCCACAAATAATTGACCCAATTTCTATTCTGTGCATCTAAAAAAATTGCCCATTTCTATTTTGTAATCCTCAATCATTATAATATATAAATGAAATACTCATATTATCCCTCATAATTTCAAGGAACTATAATAAGACAAAAAATAATAAGGGCAGAATTAAAAATTTTATACACAATTCAAAATTGAAAGGTAACCTTTTTATCTTGTCTAAAACTACGTGATAATCAGATTGGGAATATTATTTGAAAATGGAGGGAGTACCAAAAAAGTAAATCAAAATCTAAAAGGTAAGTTAAAGTATTCAGCAAAACAGAGAAGAAGAAAGCCAACAAAACAGTTCATACAGCGAATAACAGACCTCAGCCGATGCTCAAGGTGGTGGTTAGTCACAGCCGGACCGCTTTGTCCTTCATCCTCTCCTTTACTCGACCATCGTTGTCTTTAATTAGCAGAATAGCAGAGGTGATTTATGGATAACAGCAGCTAGGGTTTTTTGGGGCAAAGAGAGACAAATTAAAGAGGAGAAAATTCCAGTGAGCAGAATAAGGTAAGCATGGGATGATTTGGATATCAATCTGAGGATTTGATTTACTACATTAGGTAATTTTTGCTTTTATTCTCAATTTCGAAACTATTTACAAATCTCGTCGATGCACACTTCGATACGCAACCTCTCTCGTACAGTACACAGCTGTCGCGAACAAGATTTGCACCTGTATGAAACTCCTCTCCGATACGCACGAAGAAGCTACGAATCGAGATGATTCATAAGGTACAGATCGTGTACCATACGATTTCAACAACCGTAGTCTCAAAGCACAACCGTGGCTTCCACTCAATCTCTCTCATACATCTACTTTGATTTGTCAGTCTTTCCATCTTCTTAACTCTACTTTTTTTGTCGTATTCTTTATTACACTTAATACTTTATTCCTTATAGAACATTACATCTGCCAAAGTGGCAGCAAATGTTTCCTGATTGGGAACAACTCAAATTCATCGCACCTAAAGTAGTGTTGCGGTAACATGGCCAAACCATAACGAACTGGGCCTCCGTCAAAGTTAGTGCACTTTGAGCGCTACACTAGAGCACTAAACTTTTTTTTTTTTCTTTTTTTTTTTTTGCTTTTGCAAATTTGAATTCTTCACTGGAACATATAAGTTTTAATATTCCTTAGGTTCTCAGAAACAAATGCATATTTTACAAGGCCAATAAACAAATAACATCACGTCAACACAAAAACGCAAGGAGGAAAAAATAAACGAATAAACAACCTGATACTTGAACTGTACCTGCTGATTGGTAGCTTTTACGTATTCTGCAGGAATCCATATTTCAAGAGTCAGACTGGCTTGAGAGCTTTCACCATTTTTATCAGCTTGAGATGACTCATATTCCTTCCACAATTTTATCAACTCCTGCATGCACTTCCCAACTCCGTAAACAACTGTAGAAACTTCAGGCTTCCCTACAACTTAAGTACCAAAAATCCATATTTATTAGCTCCAAAGGGAAGTCATATGCATCACATGTAGGACTAAAAAGTTATATACAAGCTAACCATAAGGGTAAGTAAAATCCATCACTTTGTATCATATGCATCAGAATAAGTTGTATCAAGACTATACAGTCCCAATACTCGGAAGAAAAAAAGAAAGAGAAGTCAGAGAGAGAAAGTGCAAGAACTGGCCAAATCACAAGATCAAGGGCCATGATCCCAAAAAGGACACAAGCTCAAAGGTCAAAATGAAAAGATTAGTCATTGTTTAAAAATAGAAACAGAGGAGATTAAGAAAATTGATGAAGTACCAAATGTACTACCTACCAAAAGCAAGGTCACAAACTATAATGTCTGAACTTTTTTACTGAATTATGAACAAGCATACTTTTCTCATGAAATGGGAAAGAAGAGAAAGAAGCACAATGGGGAGAAACTAGAACATACACATTTCTTCATTCATCATCCAAGCTCTCTAACAATACCATTCAAATTGGTACTTAATCCAAAACTCCAACTACTGGATAAGGAACCAATGTCAAAAAATCCTAATCAAATCCAAATCATCAAATCTTCAAAATAAGATCTATCATATTCAAAGATAAATTTCTAAAACTAATAGATACTAAAGATACCGTCATCAACTATCCCAGAGTGGGACGGAACATTAAAATTTATCTACCACCATATGGCTTCTCGAAAAAATGACTATATCATCTATTTACTAAAGAAGTAACAAGCAGAGCAATTCTGTCAAAGAAAAAAATAATTTAAATAATTTATGTCATCAAGGTCATAATCCACCTCTAGCAAGTTCAAGACCGCCACCCAAAGAAGATATTGTTATAATAATGGATGAAGAGGCTAATTATCTTGACATCATAAATTACATCAAACGGGTACCTCATAATAAGAAGTTGTTACGGAAAACAACAAGTCGGGATCACTCAAGGGTTTTTTTCTCTTTTATTTCCTCATGATAGGATCGGTGGTTTAATTTTTTTTGGAAAGTGAATCGAGGATTTAATACATTAGCTTTGAATTAGAACACAACTATATAATTATAACATAAAAATTAATCATCCATTAAGACAGATTTAGTCATCAATATGGCAGCCAATATGGTCAGAGCCTAAATATTGGAATTGGTTGTTCTACATGTAATGTAATTTGTAAAAGACAAAAAGAAGGCACATCACGTAATACCAGAACACGTGATGCAACATGATACTAATAAACTTCCCTTGTAAGACAAGAATTTAAAAGCGGGGGACTTGCCGTAGATTGTGATTTTTGATTAGCGATACCGCACAACTTGCCCAATCATGGTTATTTTGGCAAATCTCTCTTGCCATGGAAGTAACATAGCATCGACAAGAATGCATGTTGAGAAAACAATTATGCTTATGTTTAAAGCTTACCTTGTCTTCTGCAAAACAAAGAAACAAAAAGGGGATGAGAATATACCAAACCGCCATTGACACAATTAAACAATTCCAACTAAACAAGATCAAGTCCTTGAGAGGGTTTTAAAAACAGGCAACTTGATCTAATGGTCTATCATGAAAAAGTTTAGCATAAGGCCATCCTTGATGGCAGCTAAGCATTTGTTATGAAATACAAGCAATGGGGGGAAAAAAATTAATCCATCACAATCTGGAGGGTCATGTTTTCCTACTTTCTACAAAATATTTTTTTTTTTTTGTTTTTCAGAGCTTAATTCCGCAAGGCGTGGGGAAAATTCATTGTACTTAGCCCTCATGAATATTTTGTCATAGTAGTATTGTAGATTAGACTCTTGTAAGTTGGAAATCCTAGTTAATAATGATTCAAAAATCTAAAAAACAAGCCATGTTC
>MKEJ01050485.1:0-11942 GCA_001753735.1 Embelia ribes | reverse complement strand
AGACTATATATGTATTTACTGCTGGGAGACTCTGATGTAAATGTTATACATAGTTGTGTAGTATCGTCCTATAGTAGTAATTAGGCATTGTAGTGGTTATGTTGGCATAGAAGCATTTTTATATTTTTCTTTTCTTTTTCTTTCTTTTTTTTTTTTTTATTTTTTTTTTTTTTGTTTTCTTTTTCTTTCTTTTTTTTTTTTTTATCTCGCGATCCTTGGGTCACAGATTTTAGAGCACGACACATCAAATAGTGCGTTTTCCTATGTTTGAGTAAGAACAAAAGAAATCATTACAAGAAATACTTCGCTTTTACCAAGAAAGGCCTATTTCAGCTCTTAGGGATGGATTTTAGTTCATAGACAAGGTCTTTCTCTTCCGAGGGCATGTCCTTATTGTTATACATTACAAGCTGCTCCAATTTGAGGCCCCATTCCCTCGCTGCATTAACAGATTCACAAGCTAGCAATGCAAACTTCTCATCTGACAACTCCCTATAATACTCAATGACCTTCATACCTATTATCTTAATTTCAAAGTATTCCTCCTTTAGAGTCTCAATAAGATCGATCTCTTCGAAAGCATTACTCTCCTCCATAAGTTGCTTGATAAGATCAAAAACATTCATTTCCATTTTCATATTAACAAAGAATTGCTTTATTATACCATTTCTATAATTAATTACTACTTTCGATGTACCTAAAAATAACCTATCTAGAACAATCATGTTTCGTTGGGTCGGAAACTACATGCTTATCTAATACAACAAAGTCGACAGGAATTAAAATTTTTCTACATGGACCAATTTGTCCTTTATGATTTTCCTAGGCATATTCAAGGAACGATCGAATATTAGCAAGACCAATCGGGTTGGCTTGAGTTCCCCTAATCCCCACTATTGATAAATAGTGTATGGAAGTAGGTTTACACTAATGCAAATCTAACAAAACTTGACCAATCTCATACTCCCAAGTTACTATGGTAATTGTTGGGCTTCCTGGGTCCTTACATTTAATTGGTGTGTATAGATCAATAATAACTCTCACTTGCTTAATAAGAAGAGCTTGTTCCTTGACATTAATTTCTCTTAGCCTTGCATAATTGTTTTAAATACTTAGCGTATGATGGAATTTACTTAATAGTATTTAATAATGGTATATTAATTTTTACTTGTTGTAGGATTTCAAACACCTCTTTATTAGATACACTCTTTTCTAGCTGAGACAACCTTTTGCAGGAAAAGTGGTCTAGGAATATATTTATCTAATGCCATGTCCTCATCACTCTTTACCTCTAAAATCCTCTCGCTCTCTTCTTTTCGTATAAGCTCTTCAAATGGTTTATCATGAAACATTGCAATTGGGTATAAAAAATCTTTGAGATTGAACAGGGGTTGCATGCACAAGTTGCAAATTTTTCCTAATTGGATCAATCTAACAACTGTTGGATCAATTGACTGACCATTTAGATTGATCCAATAACTATTTTACCAATCGGAGCTACTGACATGTGGATTGTCATCTCCTCACTTTGGAATGGTTTTCCCATTTCTTAAAATTGTCACAATATTTATTTGATCAGATGGGCCTAATCCTAAAGAGCTTGCATCTACAAAATGTACCTATTTTGGTGGGTGTGGCTCAGGTTGAGCTAACAACCTACCTCCTCCAGGCTTGTAAGACTTTAATAAGCTCTTTCAGGTTTTATGATATCTCAAACACATTTTTTTCCAATTTATCCACTCTTGGATCACTAACGGGAAAAGGTTGCTCGAGTTTGGGTTGAATGGGGCCACGTAAGTACATGAGGCTGACAATTTTTTATTTAGCCTAAACTAGTAATTCTGAGGGAGTGGAGCCTTATTCTTCCAGCTTTGGCCTTAGTGGCCTTTCCACCCCGAATTGGAGGATTGCGGGAAAGGATTACCTCACCCCGAATTTTTGTATTGTTGCTACTAAAGATGTTACATAGCTTGGAACTATATGAGTACATATCCTTTCTAGGCTTATCCTGTTAACAATCCTCCACTTTATGTCATTCACCTTGGCAAAAGCCACACACGATGGGAAATGATGATGTTGATATAGCTTTCACTTTTACTAGTTCCATAACATCCAACTTTTTCTGCAAAACGACATACTTTGCTTTCCATTCATCTGTCTCTTTAAGGTTATATATACCACCTTTCAATAGAATATCCTTCAAAGTAGATGAGCTTTATTTTCCTACAGGCGAATCGTCCTACATAGTCAATTGATCAGTTAGTTCATAAAAAAACTGCCAAATCTTAACGGTATTGTTCTTAAAAAAATTTCCACCATATACATTGTGGATATTATTTGTTTAAGTCCTAAATCGAATGATGTATGGAAGAATTTGAAAAGAAATCACTTATCATAACCATGATAGAGACACATAAGTAGCAAATATTTGAAATGCTTCCAACATTGGTAGAATTTCTCGAATAAAGAAAAGATGAACAGAGATATACGCTCTTGATACCGGAGCATCTGATGCATTGGGAAGTACTTGTTTATGAAATATTGTCTGTCTTTCTTCCTAGCGATGAACTGTGGAGAAAGTTAGTTGAACAAAGTCTTTGCCTTATTCTTAAGAGCAAAGGAAAGAAGTCAGATACATACAACATATTCGGACACTTTGGGGTTTCTGAAGGTAGAATAGATGGCTACAAAATCCTTAATGAAGTTGTATGCGGTTTTAGATTCCAATCCATAAAATTATTGCAAACTACAGATCATGCTAGCCTCGCAGTTGAAATTGCTTTGTATTTCTGAAAGAATAATATATGAGGTCGCACATTTTTCTGTGGATGCAATACTTGTATAGCTGATAAGTACATAGGCTTCACTGGTGGAGGAGGAGGAGGAGGATAATATCAGTTCACTATTGCAAATTAACATTAACTATATGTCCTTGTTATTGAAGGGCACTTTTGTGACCATTATTGTCCTCTAAGTCAGGGTTGTCTTGGGGAGGGTTAACCTAATTGTTGTTATTGTTTGGTTTATTTGTGGCACTCCACTCATTGGAGGGTGTTGTGCTTGATCTTACCATGACAGGGGTCAATGGATCTGACTCGGTCTTGATTTCCATGAGCCATTTCTGTATGACAAGGGTCTTAATGATCTAATTTCAATTAAAGATCAAATTAAAATAATATAAAATAAGTGGTCCCGCTGCTACATCTCGTGCAAGCACGCATCTAGAAAAAATAAATTGGATCTATCGATTTGCCAAGTTCTACGTCCTTTTATTTTATTGCTCTTTTCTTCGATAATACACAATCCCATTATCTTGTAACAATTCAACTCTGCAATTAAAGTGTCCTTTAATCATCTCAAGTCTTGAAAATCCATTCCTTTTGACAATGCTCATAAACTCCTATAAATGATTAACACCGCAAACCTGTAACACATAAACAAAACCCCCCAATACTAAAATATAATGAATTTTATATAATAATTATGAAATAAATGACCAAAATGAGCAGCGATAAATCCCTATTTTATGTACTTTTATAACCCAAGCACTATCTTTATAATTGTTAGGTTAGATAACGTTGCTTTTCGTTACTATTTCTCATTATTATGTCTTTAGTGTTGGGCTATTTAAAAATTGTTTCATCCATTGAGAAGTGATTAGCATTATTTGTGTTCCATAAGTACCATTAATTTTTCAATTTCGCACCATGAGTAAGATATTTCGAATTGTAATTTAGGTTATTAGGTCGTGAAGCAGCAGTAGGAACGGAAGCATGAGATCATCAAATTTGTAGGCCAAAAGGCTGTAAAAGCAAGAGCGAAAGTAAAGATTGGAAACGGAAGCGTCCACTCTCTATGAAAGATTTGGTAACCTAAATTATAACCCCAAATTAAAAATCACAATACAATCAGTGTTATCAAAGCATTCGATTCTCGGCTGCTCCTTGCTGTTGGAATTATGGGATCATGTAGAGGTAAAAAAAGGTAATTTATCACACGCTTTCACGAAAGCAATGAGACGATCTTGCAACTTTTGGACGCGATGAAAAGGAAAAGGATGTCTTGTTGCAAAAATAAATAAATAATGGAGAATTGAGAAAAAAAAATCAATTTGTATTTCTTGGATAATAATAATGCAGGGAAGACCTGTTCTCCACTATTATGAGTGGGCCCAATAACAACAAAGATTGCAATGAACATTTCTTGGATAATAATAATGCAGGGAAGACCTGTTCTCAACCTTAGGTTCTTGGACTGGAAAGAGCACTTTCATGAAGTTTCCTTCGTATTAAAAAATTCGTAAAAATAAAAAATAATTCATTATTTATTACTTTATTATTACTCCTGTAATACTAATAGCGTTCATATTACATTTTAATACCCATCTTTATAATTCGTTATAATTTTTAATTTTACATACTAATTTTCAAATAGAGTAATATATTGCTTATTTGATTGTTTGTAATATGACCGCTTTATATTTCCCTCACAATTTTAAGCATCAGTTTCCTGCTTCATTTCACACTGTTTCCTGCTTCCACTTAATTCACTTTCTTTCAACCATAGGCCGAAGTGTGCGCTGAAACTGTTGATTTATTTGCAGATGTGCGATCGGAAATTTTGTTTATCAAAATCTTTTTCAAATCATATACATCCTTTTCTGAATGGGGCAAGGGATAATATGCATTACTCTGATATGTTGTTCAAAGAAATATTCCGAAATTGTTGGTTGTGATGGGTGTAAGCATTCTCACAAAGGATTGAAGTTACGGAAATATTCGTCAAGTGACAAGTCGGATTTCTAAACTCAAGTATGACGTCCAAAAAAGGTTGTAAGCGGTTGTTGGGAAATTAATAGAACGTGCCAAGCTAATTTACAAATGTTTTGGTTTTAGAGTTCGATCTTGAAGACAAAATTACTTGAAAGATGGATCGAATAATGAAACCTGCTATTTGATAGAATATGCTATTTTATTACTTTGTTAGGTTGGATAATATGTTGGTTACTCGTTGTTATCCTTTGACAGTAGCTACTATCTCTTTAACTGTTTGGTTAGGTAGAGTAGTTGTCATTGGTTATTACTCTTTGTGTGATCTCCATATTTTTACAAGCTATATATAAGTGTTGTTGCAGCCAGTTGTTTTGGCATTAAGGAGAAATTAATGAAAATATTTGATGTTCTCCATACTGTGAGTAGGGTATATTTACATGCTTGCACGGACACATCTATTACTTTGCTAAACGAAGTTGTTACCATTCCTATATAATTTTTTAATATCAAAATTTTTAGTATAAACTTTTTTTTTTAATTTTAGAGTTAAATTTTCTATGTAAATTTTTTTTGAGTAATTTCAACCACCCCACAAATTCATCCTGAATTCGTCACTGGACCAATCCTTCGAGCAACTACAAGCAAAGTTATGTATGATAAATATATACGACCTGGTTTATTTATGTGATATCCGAATATCATAGTTGCTACAGATATAAAGTCCTCAAAAATTGATATTGATAATATTTAATACTCTAAAATTAGGAGCCTTGCATATTTCCATTGTGACCACAGAGTTACAGGTTTGGCAACAAAAATATTCTTTTTATAAACAAGAGTGGGGTTGCATACATTAAATTATCTCCAGATTTAGCAATGCATAAACCTTGTATTTTCGGGTGTCCAAAGATGCTTGAGTTGTGTGTATTATGTTTTTTTATTATATTAATTTTAATTATTTTATTAAATTAATTTTGATAATTTATTTTTTGATATGACATATTTTTGTATTTCTTCTTTTTTTATAGTTATTTATAAATTTATAAATGGTCGATTAATAAGATTTATACTATGATAGTATTTTTATAAAAAATAATGATTATTTAGGTTAATTTTTAAGTATGCGAAAGTCTTAATATGAAAAATATTTTAAAAAATTAATGTTGATTGGGATAATATTTAGAAAATATATGGAGAATCTTAGATTGATAAAAATTAATTTATAAAAATTATTTACTAATAGTATTTTAAATTTTAAATATAATTTTAGTAATTTTTATTATGATTAGCTATTTTATAGTTATATAGAGATATATATGTATATTTTGGTGTTATCCATGATCTTATATGAAATTTAATTTCACTAATTTTTATTATAATAATTTTATATATATATATATATATATATATAAAATTTTAATAATTTATATTATGGTAAGTTAGTATGTATGTATATAATTTTAATAATTTTTATTACGACAAGTTTCATGGTTTTAAATCTTAATTTCAAGGGATAAATAATTTTAATAATTTTTACTATAATAAGTTTATTATTTTAAATCATAATTGGGGTTGCATCAAATAATTGTACCAACAAATATCGTAATTAAAGTGAAATAATTAGTGGAAATAACTTTTACATACATAGAAAGATGTATGCACGTACGTATGATAAACATATTTATTGGAGATGCACAACAAAAGTATTATAACATTTATTTACCCACCTTAATTTAAATAAATTGGCAGGTCTACTACATGTACTTGTAGCAATGAATACAACAGTTGTCCAAGCCTAATCCATCTCGGACTTCTAATCCTAGGAGGCGTCCATGTCCGATCCATCTCGGAGCACATTAGAAAATATGATGGAGCTGAGTTTCAACTTGGAAGCACAAATGCTATTTATAAAGACAACAAGTCCCGAAATGATACATACGTCCTAGGAATCCATCTCGAAGCACATTAGAAAATATGATGGAGGTGAGTTTCAACTTGGAAGCAAAAATGCTGCTTATATAGACTACAAATACCGAATTGATGCATACGTCCTAGGATTAGAAGTCCGAGATGGATTAGACTGGATTGTGACATACATACATATCAATGTACCATATGAACCCACAGCCACAGTCTACACTTGGTAGTATCATATATCTCTAAATTATGAGATAAAGTAGCAGTTACGTGCCAATTTCTCTGCTTTTGTAGTTTGTGTAGGTATGCCGGTAACCTTTCAATTATTCAAAAATCATTTTCAAAACTCAAACTCATTTGACACAATGTTCACTTTTTTGCGAGTTTTAGAACTTGTCGATGCGAAGCACAATTTGAGTTTAGACTGACAAATAGAAAAAGCAAGAAGAGGTCCATATTAGCTCATTCTGTTAAGAAGGCAGCTGGCCTACTGAGTCGAGATAATCCTTGGTGTTCATGGACAAGATACACAGCCAGTGAGGGAGAAAAAAGTAAATTCCCATAAACACGATAACTCCCAGATCAGCCTCTTCACCAACAGCAGGCCGACGGGGGTTAACCAAGAAAATTTGGCTAGCACACCATAAGCTATAAAGGCCAGCGATGATGAGAATAAGCATCAACGATTCTTGTGATTGTTTCTTAAACGATTTTGATGATTTCACTCTGCATAAAAAAAATAATTGGACAAATTAGATAAGTGAATAATCACCCTCAAAAGAGGAACTAGATATCAAATTACTTAGAAAGAAAAGAAGAAAATCAAAACCTGTTGGTATAGATGAAACCACATATCAGAGTAGTACACAAGAAGCCGACGACTATAACAGCATCGGGGTTGATAGGTGCACGGCTTGCCCACCAACCGGTGCTCAATATCCACGTGTACATAGAAGAGTGTCCATTTTCCTACATTAAGCACAAAGTTAGAAATTCGCACAATAAGTGATAAAAGATTTACATGCAGATGGTTATGCGACGAATGAATTATGGAAAAGTCATTGTCATTTGTTAACTGAGTAGAAAATCCCGTATGAATCATGACAAAAGTTTACCTTATCCACTCAACTAAGATCAAGTTACAAAATAACAATAGTATATAGATGATCCAAAGTGCTTTAATCCTACACTGACAAATTAGATTCAGTATGGGCTACAGAAGTTTAAGAAGTGGCGATGTTGGCAGCCTACAACCTGATCGTCCATTTGCAATTCTTTTATATCAACATCCACATATTCATGATCATAACAATACTTACATTTTCATCATCAAATCAGTAGCAACACTATGGTTCTCTGCCAAACGGTTGTTCTGTGACCAACATGTAACATTGGCTTTCAAGTATCAACACTAGAAATTTTTCGTCTAAAAATCAGGCACATTAAAATTACTGTATAATAACCCATGGACCTCAATATTAAATCATTTGACAGAAAGTCATTTTCTTTTCCCAACATCTAACTTTATATGGTCTTCAAAAAGAACTTGCTAAACTTCCAATAACCCACAAACACCATAATGTTCATGCATGAAATGTGGAAGTAAATGTGCAATATTCTGTAATGTCACAAGGGTATATGCAAAGCACCGGGGATCCTCAACGAAACCAAAAAAAAAGGTAAATAGTTTCACACACACATTGCCAGGCAATAAAAGATCAATAATTCAAAATTTTAGTAGAAATTACCTCAAACAAGTGATCTAAGAAAAAGTGCGATAAGGAACCAGCTGTGATCAACAGCAAGCATTGTTTCCGGGTAAGAGGAACCTGAACCATAACAACCAACTAGTTTATTAAACTTAAATTCCGTGATAGTGACACATATAATATCAACTCAAGACAATGGATGACCTGAACATGTTTCAGCAATAACAGTCCTCTGTGATGTGTCCATTTACATACATATACATGCCAACTGGACAAAACTTGCAGTCAATTGCATCACCAGCAATGCAAGCCATGTATGAAACTTGTAATAATAACACATGTAACATCACTCATAGAAGCATGTTCTAACACTAATGATCATCAGCAATGTACCCATTTAAACATATGCGTGCCCATATTTTTAAAACTTGTATCTATTTGTTCAACATGAGCAAGAAACAATTGTCCACCAACTGCCTCAAAGTAATGAAATTCAAAAAGGTCCTAATAAGGCATGAACAATGCGCTTGATTTGCCTATAGTCATCCTTTTGATGAATAATAAAAAATTTGGAAGTGCTTCACAAGAGAGCCTTTCCTGCCTTGCAGAAAATGTATTCAAATGCACAAAACCTTCATTACACAGACTTAAGCATTTGAATTGTGATAAAGAAAATAAACTTTCTGTACCCAAATTTTCAAATATTGAGCACTCTTAATCTACAATTGATTAGAGACTACACTATAATCCAAGTTAGAAAATCGACAATCCAAAAATATAAAAAATTTACAAAACCCTGATCAATTCGATTTCCATAAAGAAACTACCTAGCTATAAAAATAGTTAAAAATCGAGAAGAATTCATTGACTACAAAACAAAATAATGAACCCCAAAAGTAGAATTTTCTAAAAAACACCTATAATAACAGCATCCACACCGATCTTTCTCATTTGATTTCCCACTTTTGCTTTCTAGAAAGCCATTTCTCTCAAAGAAATCAAAGATTTTAGAAATGTTCCACACTTGTCATTCTATACAATCTCTTTAAATTATTGTAATAATCAAATATCCTGTAATCAAATTTGAGAATATATTTTCACCTAATCTTAGCTAAGATTTTACAGTTTTGGTATAAAAAATATTAATTTTTTAAGGAGAAATTGTAAATAATAGATTTCCCTACACAGAAATCTAAATGTAGCATTTTCTCTTAATATTTCAAGAAATTGAGAAAAATAGAAATACGGATTTGGACATTTCTATTCCAAGATTTCTCACTTGAGAAATCAAATGAGAGAAATGCCCACTTTAGAAATACTGATTAGGACTATCAATGCAAGTGGGATTAAGCTTGGACAACAAAAGTGGCTGGACTCACAGTCCATGGCCACAGTCCAAAGCTGTTTTTATTTGCATCGGATTAGTAAAGACGAGAATATTGGACTAATTTGCGTAGGTTATCATTATACCCTCATCTTCATCATGGCTTGCCAATAAAATCCTTAAATTAGTTTCTTAAATGCTAATAATGAGAGGGTATTGGCAGAGTGAAGACATCACCCATCTACTTATATTTTATTTACGTGAACAAAAATTTAAATGGCTAATAAATATCCAATCAGCATATCCATATTTAGCAAGGAAAATTGGGGAAAACTACCAACAAATATCAAAACAAAAATGGGCATTGAAAGAATATTTTCTAGAGAGCATAGCATCCCCAAAAAAATTTTGGGACACGGGTGATAAATATGCAGAGAGGGAAAGAGGAGAGAGAATAGAATTTTGTGATACATGGGAGGGTCAGTTGTGGCTATTTGCAATTTTCCATATCTCAGCCCGAAGCTAATATTATTAAAAAAAAAAAAACACTAGGATTTAATATTAAAAACACGCAATTAACCAAAAAATCAATTTAATTGATGTAATTAAATCAGATGCTCACCCCAGAGACAGAATCAAGTAACCCTTTCCTAATCAGCAATTTAGAGAGAGAGCAATAGAGTATAGAGAGCGGGAGTCCGAGGATGAGCGGGTAATAGAAGGGGTGGTGTACGAGGTTCTCGATTATCGAGGCGAAGCCGGCGCCGGAGCCGAGGACGGAGGCGAGCCACTGGGAGAACGAGCCGAGGTCCGGCCCGAAGAAGGCGTTCACGGCGTAGACTAAGCAGTGGTGGGGGCTGAACCGGCCGCCGGAGATGGACGATACGGCTCCGCCCACGCCGAGGGTGTATAGCATGTGCGGACCGGGACCTGGCATGGCTCGGCTCGGCTCGGCTGCGATGGTCAGCCTTCTGCTCGGAGGAGTCGTAGTTCGGTAGCTCAAGTGTGCTAAATATGCGTAGAAAGGGTTAATTACATAAATGGTCCAGATAATTTGGATACAATTCAATTTTAACCTATAGTTCCCCGAATCAGTTTGCGGTTAGCGTAAAGGGAAAATACTTCTTCTATTTTGAAATAATTGTCGTTTTTGATAATATTTTTTTTTATAATTGTTGCATTAAAAAAAATTGGTTCATTTATTACTGGTTTTCTAATTTTACTTATCTTATCTCAACTATTTCCAATTACTTTACAAAAATCACATGCTTAATTAAGAATTTTTTATAAAATGAATCCATTTTTTACTAAAATTCATATTCTTTAATGCTCTTGTTAATTTTTGATAGCTTGAAATTGCAAATTATCCATTTCCCGAAGCAAATTCCAAAAAAAAAAAAAAAGTGCTTTTTCTAAATTTATAACATCCGCTGTATAATGTGAGACTACAATGAGCCAACAAAATATGCTTTTTCTCGTTGGGTGCCTTTGACTTGGATCTAATTATTCAATTTTTTAAATGCCTTGTAATAGATGGTCCTTTATACATACGTATATCCAAATCATGAAAATCATAGTAATAAATAGCCTGATTTGAAAACCACTTGTATTGTTGTTGTCTCCTACTTTGATTATTCCAGAGTTTTTAATATTATTAATTTACTATAAGAGCATTTTTAGCAGAGTAGCTAAATAGAGTATTTCATACATTTAGTTACTCATTTAGTGACTCAAGTTGAAAAATTTTCCACATCGATATCTCTATTGCTACAATATATTAATTAAATTTAGAAACCAATGGGTTTGGGTCAATAAATTTAGCTACTCATACTTATCACTATTCATTAGGTATTGTATTATTTTAATCAATTTATTATATATATTATAATATATTATATTGTATATACATTATAATATAATATTATATATATATATTTTATAATATATATATATATATATATATTCATAATATAAAAAATATATATATAAATAGCATATATTTATAAAAATATATATAATATAAATGATATGTATATAATATTATATATTTTATAATACACATATCTAAAATATACAATACATAATATATATATATATATATAAATTATATATCTATGTACATATATATAATATTATATATATATGATATACATATATAATATATGTTGTCCCTTAGGCAAACACAAAAGGGGGTGAATTGTATAAAAATATAATTTAAAA
>MKEJ01050483.1:0-11111 GCA_001753735.1 Embelia ribes | reverse complement strand
TAGAATCAACTTTTAAAAATAGTTTTGAGAAGTGGATTTTGAAAAGTATCAGCATTCCCAAACTAAGCGTTAGTAATAGTCCTTACAGAATGCACATCCAAGCTCAGAGTCTTATTTTAAACAGAGTATATCTTGGGTATTAACCTTTCTTTGAAGGCCAGATGCAAAACCAAACTGAACCTGGGCACAATACTCTGTGCTGATATGCCTGTCATAATTTAAAGCTCTCCTTTCTAGACATTTGAGGTCAGCATATTTGTTTCAGGGTAACAGATACTTTTATGTTATTATATATTATTGAGTTCTAGTTATGAATCTCTGCTCTATGCTTCTATTTGGCTGACAGATTGGGCTATGCAATCCTTTTGAAACTTGAAGTAGAGTCTGTCAGTTAACATTTAGAAATGATAGTAGTTGTAAATGCTAACAATAGATATCTAAGAAAATAGAATTTGTTTTAGTTACTTAATGTAGTCACCCTGCGATTAAATAAATGTGCTTGAACTGTTGGCTTTGTTGTCTCAACTATATGTTCTAAGGTGGGATCAGTTCCTCATGAACTAGAGTGGCTTTTGTTTCTCTTCCAGGTAGCTGATTACCAGAGTGAAGAGAACTGTTGTAATGGCTCAAACGGCAACCAGATTATATTAAACAGTGACCACGTGAAAGATGAATGTTGTGGCAAAGCTAATAAATCTGTTGAAATAGTTCGTAAGGGGTCTAGCTCTGAGATTGATGAGCCGGGTCAGTTAAATCTTTCAGATATGAATTCTGGAGCTAGTAGTTCTTCTCAAGCTTTGAGCCCTTCAGATAGGTTTCTCTCTCGCTGCAGCTTCTTTCCGGGTAATTCAAGTTTTAGGCTGAGCAGCAAAGCACCTACAGGACTATCAAGTGCTAATCCTGCATCCGCAAGAAGTTTCTCGGCTTCAAATGAAGAAGAAGACCCTTATCTAGGCAAAGGTCCCCTACGTGGTTCGGTTAGCAGGTGCAAACCTTCAAGAGGTCGAGATTTCCTTCCTTCTTGCCTTACTAACAGGTGCACATCACCCCAATACGAAGATCATGCTTTAGGTTGCTTAGACTCAAATTCTGCAACTTCTGGGTTTTCTTGTAACTCACGAGAGGATCAAATTGTTTCTACTGTTAATGTATTAAGGGATAGTAATAATCATAGAGAGCAGTGCAATGTGAATTTGCAGACTTCAGCTAATTTCATTAACATGGAAAACATGGATTTACGGCATACTGAGAGGTACATTGGAGGTCGAGAGCCTGTGGAAAGAAATGTTCGTTTTAGTAGAACCCTAAGTGTTGGAAGACTTCGTGATAGAGTTCTTCGAAGATCTTCTTTTCCCGACTTCACATTTTCTCCTCTACAACAAGACAGGGAACCGGGAGATACTGTTGAAGGTGTTGGAGCAGGGGTAGTAGCATCCAATGGGAGTAACTTGGTTTCATCAAATTCTATTTATCATTCATCTGGTATGTCTAGCTCATCTTACAACGGCCCAGATTATGAAGTGGAAACATCACGTGCACGGGAAAGCAGGTACCGTGATCTCTTGGAACATAGCTCAAATTTCCTTGAACGGAGAAGAAGAATTAGATCTCAGGTGTGTGAAAAATTTTGCACTATTAATTATTATTCCTGATTTTGGAATGCAAACGAAGGTCTCAAAACTAACCTTTGTGCTTGCCTGTAAATTAAACTTCTAGAAACTTTTAACCCTGAATATCCGGACAAGGGTTTTTAGTTCCACCTATAATGTTTATGCCAAATTGAATTTTATAAGCTTACATACAAGGGCAAAAAGGACAACGCATCCTTCAACTTAGGACAACACATCGTTGAGAAAATGAGAAGTTTTGAGTCTATTGAGCGGGGACCTCTAAGTTGGAGGTCCATACCTATTTTACCCTGAGTAATGCTTGATATTTTTTTAAATTCTAGGTACACTCTCTGTTTAATGTAGCAAGTCCTTAACCATCATGTAACAAGTTTGGTGAACTGTATTGGATGTCTTGTATGAAGTGTTTCATGTGCTATATGCTTAGTTCTTTTCTAGAAGTAACATCTTTTAATGAATGACATGCTTTAGGTCCGTGCTCTTCAGCGTCTGGGCAGTCGTTTTGAGAACCTTTCTGGGCATGAGAGGTCTTGCATCATATCTGGTCAACATCGAACAGGTCACTGCACATGTCGTATTACTTCTCGGGATTCTAGTCCAAATGATGACACCAGTTCTAGGCAAAGCATATCAAGAATCGTCATGCTAGCCGAGGCTTTATTTGAGGTAATTTTGCCTTTCTGGAGATGTCGAGCTCTGATCTTGTTTTACTTTGTTTTAAAGTTGAGTCTTATGTACATAATTTAATTAGGTTCTGGATGAAATTCACCAGCAATCTGTGGTCTTATCTTCTCGGCCTTCAGTGTCTTCAATTGGATCTATTCCGGCACCTAGTGATGTGGTGGAGTCTTTGCCTGTGAAATTATACAGGAAACCGCAAAAGTATCTAATTGAGGAACCTGCACAGTAAGTTGCCATTTGTTTTTTTGTCTTACGATATATAAACTGTTTGGTTTTATCTCGATGAGAGAAGAATTTCAGCTGTTTGGTAGTCATAAGGTACCTTAGGTATGTTCTTTTACCAGTTTCTGAAACCAGGTTTGGAATTCATTCTTTGAGTTGATATTTTACACGGGAAAAGTTGACTGATGTTGGGTTCTGGTAAAGGAATTATCTGAAACGGAGACATTGAAAATACGTCTGATATAGTTTCTTTAAAAGTACTTTTTAGAAAGTAAGAGAGGTGTGTTTTCTTTGGAAGATAGATGAAGAGAGGATGTATGGATAGTATGGAGTACTATGGACTGTATCCACTGGTTGATGAAAGCAAGATCATGGGGTCTTTTCCTAATATACTAGTTGCATAAGAACCTACTAATTGGAAGCTCCAAAAGTACAAAGGAAAAAAAAGGAAACCTACTAAATGGAGATGAACTCACCCATTTAGTTTTCAGTACAGTCCCTTCTTTCCTTTCTTTACCTTTTCAACTTATTTGCTTTGGCCAATTGCTTTCATTAATTGTAGTTTTACCACATTTCTTGTTCTGATTAGTGTTTTCACACTTCTCTTGCCCGCTCGTTTCAACAGATGTTATATATGCCTTGTTGAGTACGAGGAAGGTGATAAAGTAAGAACATTGCCTTGCCACCACGACTTCCATAGAACATGCGTGGATAAATGGCTCAAGGAGATTCACAGGCACGTCTAAACTTCACCTCCCTACTTTTGAAAGTTTGAGTGCGATTGGTAAAAGTATTTGTTTTTATGCAATCAATATGCTCTTTCTTGAGAAATGCTTTCAATAGGCCAATCAGGGGACAGTCTTCTAAACCTTGTCCCCAGATGAACGTGTTATTAGATGTTAAATCCTAATTGCTGTGGTTTTGTTAGGTATGTGAAAATGTAAAATTCTGTTATGTTTGTTCTAATACATTTGATGAAACAGGGTATGCCCCCTTTGTCGCGGAGATATATGCACACCAGAGTCAATTCCATTGGAGAACTAATTCAACCATAACAATCAGTTTCTTTCATGACCGCAGCATAACTAATTAATTAGACATCGAGTGATTACCCATGGTTGTGATTACGTGAGGAGTTCTTTCCTATTCTGCTGGTGTTATTTTGTTTTTCCTGGTTCTGCTCTTTTTTTCCTTACAAAGCCCCTGGTAGAAAGGAACTGAACTGCTTGTTCCCGGTCTTTATCTTCTCTGCTAAAATCTGAGAGAGAGACAAAGAGGAAGAGAGAATTTATGCAAAAAACCGATAGGGTATGAATTCATCAGAATGAGAAATTACCAAAGTAATGGTCATATACCATTTTCGACGTGGTGTGACCATTTGTGGTTTGTGTGTTACGCGGCGTATATACGCCTAACGCTTTGCTATGCGCCTTTTCCCATCTGACTTCCAATATCAAGTGTAAGATTTTATATATCTTGTTGATTTTTCAAGTATTTGTCCATTGATATACATGACTTGGAATTGTTCAGCATTGGGACCGAGTTAAATCACGGATATGTTAGCAAAGAAATATGTGATGGAAGTTACTGGTAACTTCTTATGCTGAATATCGCTGAAGTTGGAATGTAATGTTGCTTACACTAATTTTTTTCAACTCATCCTAGTACTAATTATAACCTGCACTTGGAAATGTAATTTTTTTTTATCGATTGGATTAGCAACTTTCGTATCTGACTTTAGCTCCATTGAAAATGTGATAACCTATTATGATCCACGTAACGTGTAAATTACTATTGCCTAAAAGAAACCCAATTTGTTGATTTGATAGTTGTTGATACTAGCACTGAGCTTTTTTGTATTGCACCTATGGTGCTGCTACTTAAAAACTGTAACCTCAAAGCTGTTTTATATCTTAAATCCGCACAAGTTTCTAATATTGTATAAGCACAAAATAGACATAAAATTCAATGCGACAAATACAAAAACAGAAGGAACCGGTACAAATAAGAAATAGTCTTAGTTTAGAAATAAAAGGCACAGTTTCAAACTAGGAACTATGCTAAGCGGCAGGTTATAATTGAACTTAGAACAATACAATTTAGATCTCATCTTTACTTGGAATGATCCGAAAACGAATGACATTATGCATTTTGAATAATCTCTCTCCCTTTCAGAACATGCTTCTTTACTCCAGGAATATGAACTTTCAACATGTATTCCTCCCAGTTTATGCCTTGGAAATCAAATTGGAACTTCTCTTTTTCTTCCTCGGACATAAACTCGATCAGCTTCTTGGTGTTTACACTCTCAAGGCTGGTAATCAAGTGAAACACGAGTACCAAAGATCATTAGTATGCATATACATAATTATTAAGTATTTTAAATTTTGGGATCATAGCTGTCTTATTACTAAAATTTGGGCAAAAAATGGGGACCAAATACCATTTTCCCCAAAATTATGTGGTCCATATATGTAATGTGTCCTCAGATTATCCCCAACCGCTGTGGTCCTTGATTCAATTAATTACCAATAACGTTAAAATTTTAAAAGAAAGTACTAGTGTCTGTTGCGACTGGTGGGACAAAATCGTTGGATCAGACACCTGGTGGACCAGTTGACAATCGCAGCTGATGCTGACATTTTTCTTTTAAAAAATTATATATATAGTATTATTTTGAGGTGTCGTACCTTGCTTTATAGAACATGTAAGGCTGATAAATATTGGAAATATGCAAGAGAGGCTTCATTTTCCTTTTCATTCTTGTCATCTCCTCCACTTCTTTTCCTCCCAATAAAAATGTGGAAAACTCATCCATCTCACTAAAATACTTCATTTCACTTATGCTCACCCTCTTCCCTTCTGAATCTGTAAAAGGATGTGAAACAAAATAATCGCGTATGAAATTGAAGAAGGCACGGACTCGGAGTGGCTTTGTTGCGGAAGAGACGACGTGGTAGAGATTTATCCCGGGTTTCGCTTCGATCCCATGTTTAGCCATTGCTGCCAAACTAGCATTTGCGACCATATCAGCTGGCACCTACATGTACCAACATTTTGTAGCATAAGTAGTTAAAATACTGTACCGAAAAAAGAAAGTTGTTTATACAGACATATTACATATTATTTGTTTTCATACAAGGGTACATTTCAAAGACTTGGGAAAAATATACAAATGATGTAACATGATTTCTGAAAATTTATTATTTTCTTTTTGAATAAGATTTATTTGGAAATTTACAAAGTGAAAACGGCTAAAAATATTAATCCAGTGTGTATTTTATGAGTAGAATAAGAAATGCTGAGTAATTTTTAAGGTAAAAGGNNAAAAAAAAAAAAAAAACTCACTTCTAGTAGTTCATTTGTATTTAGCAACTATGTACTATAATATGTTGCAATTAACCATCATATGTTTTCAAAGTTTTTCATTTGACTACTACAAATTATTTATTTTCTTCAATTGACAATCACTTCATTATATTTTATTAAAATTATTAACCGAAAAAAATTTCCTAACCATACTCACATTATTTTAATCAAAATTTGAATTTAAATCAACTAGCAAAGTCACCTATATATATATATATTTTAACGAAATGGATGAATATTTTGTGAGTTTTAAACAATCATTAATGTTAAAAATATGTTCACGTCATTGTACTCGTACATACAAGATTTTCTGGCAAGTAATTTGATCGGGACTTGACTGATATGGTCAATTGAGAAAATCTAAAATAGTATATGTTGATCAATTACAAAAACTTAAATACATTATATCTATTTGAAAATAACCAATAGTACATAGTAGTTTTTTGCATTTACCCTAATTTTTGTTACGTTCTATAAGCATTCGGAGAAATAGAAGTGTTTCTAATTATATCTATGTCCTGGTATTGCACACAAATAAATCCGAGTAGTTACAATACTTGACCATATAATTATGACTTGTGATATAAATAATTAAATAATTAATACGTTTGCTACTCACGATATTGAGATAAGTTTCTGGATCTGCAAGAACACCTTGAAGCTGGCCTTTTCCATAGTGTATAAGAAGAGGATCCATCACTCTATTTAATGATCAAACAATAAAAATAAAAAATAAAAAATGAAGCTTTTAACTTGGAAATTAATTAATTTTGACCATATCATTATACGACTATAAAATCAACACGCGATAACCATATGAACTGATGGAATAGTCGTCGGATGACAGTGGTTCAATCACCTGTTCCCTTGTATCCATCCGGGAAATGGCTCTGTATACGTACTCTCGATAATACTTGGACGCATAATGACGAGGGGCACGTCGCCCCTCTGATCGTTCATTAGCATCTCACCCATGGCTTTTGTGAAAGAATACGTATTAGGCCATCCATACAACCTTGCTCTGCATAAGCACGACAAGGATAACAAAATAAAAATAAATCATTAGATGAGCAAAGAGGGACTATTTTGCATAGTCCTAAATATTTTTGGGCAAATTAAAGTAGTGAAACAGCTAAATTACTCATTTTCTTTGTGAAAGAAACTTTTGGTCCCTAAGTTTTTTAAATGACAGGTTTGGGCCCTGCCATAGTTATTTATTTTTCCACCATTAAAGAGAATTTCTTAAAATGCTAAAAGGAGGGAAATATTGAAACATAAATGAAGAGTAGATTACCCCAAAATAGGCCATACATGAGTTACTTAATAAGATTTTCATCATTTTAAGATGATTTTGCCTCCATATTAGGGACCATTTCTTCTGCTACATTACAAAAATTTGAAGGCTAGTAAATTTAATTTCAATTGAAACTATGGGACCAATAATATTGTAAGAATTCCTAAAAATGTTCTAGTTGATGAATGCAATGATAGGAGCATTACCTATTTAAGCCTAATTCTTTCAACTTTGGAACCTCATTTTGAGCTTGATGAAAAGATACCCTTGACTTTAGAGCTAACTCTATTTCAGCCTCAATATCCATCTGAGATAACAGTTTTGGTCCATCTTCTTCAATCACTTCACCTTTGTCAAGGTATAGAGGTTCCTCAAATATAACAACATTTTTATCTCTATTCGCAAATGCTACATGATCCAAAAAACAATTATTACTCTATGTCAATATCTATAACAAGGGAATAATCATATCTTTCTGTATCAATAATAATATATGTGTGTGTCAAATTAGTGTTTTTTTTTTTTTGGAAAAGAATTAGTGTTTGTTTGGTTGCAACTCATACGCTCATAATTTCTTTTCTTTTTTACTTTACAACTGGTTTACATTTCTTTATTAATTTAATATTGACTTCTTTTTGGGTTTTTTTTTTTTTTTTTGAAGTTTGAGGCTTGGTACATCTTGGTTTTTACTTAAAGATTAATTTTTTTATTGCTTAAAATATTATACCATAGCATAGGGATGCAAATGATCAGAGCCATTCATGAATAAGTTCGGGCTCGGCTCGCCAAAAGTTCGGTTCGGACCCATTCATTTAATAAATGAGTCGAGCCTAAATGACAAAATAGGGCTTAGCCAAGTGTAAATAATTCCCGACTCGGCTTGTTAAGGGCTTGGGCTCTTTTGATTCATGTATTTGTATACATATATTTCAAATTAGAGGTGTTAGTTTATGTATATAAATATATATAGTTCAAATAATATCTAATAAATTGAGAAAAATTCATCCTATTACCTATCCATTTTTTTAGCAACTCTAACTCTTCTTATTTACAAGATTAAATTGAAAAAATAATACAATACCATAATTATTTGATATATCTATTATTATGTAGTTATTAGTTGGCGATAATAGGAGATTTAGTTTAATGATTTTTTTTTAATATTTGATAGATAAATAACAAGTTCATAAACTGGCTTGGCTTGGGTTCGTATGAACCGGGTCTGAACAAAAATTTTGGGCTCGTCAAGTAAAACAAAACGAGCTTGGCATACCTTCTAAACAAACAAGACGAACCTAAACAAACCAAGGCTCGGCTCGCCTCTCCTCATTTGAAACTTACCATAGCATGATAGTAAATACCATTAGATGGTGCTAGTAAAGGCTTATTGACTTGCCTGTGGAAAAATGGAGCAAAACCTTTAACTTCTTGCACCTCTTGGCGAAACTAATGACTCGACAAGGTCCTCTTGTATTTACATCGAGTGCCACGTCATACCTAATTTAAATAAATAAGTTAGAATTTGAACTGAAAACTAAAAAAGATAAGTTTTTTGAGAAATCATACATCCATTTATATATATACATGGAGAGACAACAGAGACATGAACTAAAACCTTTCATCAAATGTTGTTATTGCTGCCGAATTTACTATCGCATCGACTTCATTCACAATTTCATAAGCCGTATCCGGATTTATTCCGAGATTTGGTTCGCAAACATTTCCAACAACCGGAACCACTTTGCTCATCACAAATTCTTCAAAGGAACTTCCATGAATTTCCTTCAGATTCTTGAATAACTCTAAATCTAGGATCTAAAAAAGGCAATAAACTATACGAGTCAATTTTCTTTTTTTTTTTTTAACGATTTTAGTGAAAAAGGCGAAGAGTGCAAGTGTTAGGATCTCGAGATTAATATGTAACAAAACAAAGTCATTGATATACACATCAGCACAAGAAATTTGAATAAAAATTTACTTCGGTTTTGAGTCTCTTCATTGCATCATCCTTGTCCTTAGCCCTGATTAAAAGATAGATCTTACCGATATTTGGTGCCGTCCTTAACATCTTCTCGACGAAAACTGAAACGAATAATGCAAATAAGAAATAACAAAACATAACTTAAAACCTGTTCGTATATATTTAATTTCATTTTTGTATCGATATATTTTAAAAATTAAGCTTTTCGTTATGAAAATATTCTCCACCATATATTGTTGTAATAACAATAAATTTTCTTAGTACGCACAGTGACCAGTTCTTCTGCCGAGGAAATAACTTCTGCCAAAAGAATAATACCTAGCTTCTGAAAACCGACTTTATGTATGATAGCCCTGTATGATATTATTTAATATGAATTACAAACTTTACCCCTAAAAATTAATTGTGTAATTATAGAGACTAATGATGGTAATATGCTAACTTTGTCATTCCAAAATGAAAGATGAACAATTATTTTTGGACAAACCGAAAAAATATATAAGGCGGAAAGAGCAACAAATATGTTTAAATTCTTAGTTCAACTTGGGCCAACTTTGGTGACAAAATGGTTTCGTTTGCAAAATTTTAACTGACAATTTATGCAACGCAATGCCATGTTAACTTTAGATCCTATACGAAGGCTGTTGTAATAGTAAAAACAAGTAGCAGGTTTCGACTAAACCTTTGTAACGAAAAGACGAGAATTTTTTGCAAAAACTAAGGAAAAATGCTGCCTTGAAAATTTTTGCGTATAGATATATTTAACATGTAACAACTTGCCTTTGGAAAGAAAACCAGTTGCGCCAGTGACAAAAAAAGATTTTCCTTCAAGAAACTTAACGATTCCAATTCCATCAGCATAATCCCGAGGCATCGATTCTTCCAACATAGGCCCCATTGATCGTTCTCCCAACGCAGTCCCCGTAACAACCATTGCATTTGCTTGCATAATGTTACTGTCACGACTAGGGTTACAGGTAATAAGAGCAACGGGCTTAGGTCTTGGTTCACCAGAATGAACACTTGTTACGCAACGCGAAAGTTTTCCTTTTTTGTTGTAGCTTAGGAAACTACTTTCTTTCGTCATTCCCGTGAAAGGCATGGGTTTGGCATGAACAAAATAGGAACGTTCGGTAGGTGAAAAGGAAGCAAATTTGTTGATAGACATAATCGATAATTTGATAACACTGTGGTCAGATGCAGTGCGACAACTCGTGAGTAGATTTGGCAAAAACAAAATAATACAACGGAAAATATTGATCGTTATTTAGCCAAGCCTGTATTCACTAATATAAACTTCTATTGTAACAAAAATGAGGAACAAACCAACACCCTTTAATAAACTCACCAAAAGGGCGTCGGTTGAAACCAAAAATAATTTTTTCCAAGTTAAATATCCGAAATGGGTTTATGTTGCTCGAAACTAAATATGTTTTTTTTTCAAACACAAAATATATATGAAAGAAAAACACCCTTATTTTCGGAATGGGTTTATGTTGCTCTAAACTAAATATGTTTTTTTTTTTTATCCAACACAAACAAATATGAAAAAAATTCCACTTTTTGAAATGGGTTTACGATACTAAAGCTCATTGGCAAAGACATATGTATAGGAGACGAGAATAAGAATTGAAGGGGAATAAATTAATTTTCATCCAACTCCAACAACTCTTTACCGACCAATTAATTTGAATTTATGTTCGATTCAAGAGCTTTGAATGGAAATGGGAGTGGTGAGTTCAATGCGCAGGAGGAGATGGAAGACAATTTTACCTAATTTATATATACACATGCATAGACATAAGTTCAACAAGTACACCTTTTTACACGTCTTTTTACGCGTATAAAAATTGTATTTTCCAATTACGTTCTCTATGCTGGTAATATTTATTCGCACGATTATTTGATATGTATCATATGAAATTATGATTTAAAA
>MKEJ01050477.1:0-13229 GCA_001753735.1 Embelia ribes | reverse complement strand
TAGATGCACTAGAGGATTTTGCGTGATTTGTTTCGCCTCCATTTTTTGTTGGAAGTTCAGTGCATTGGTTTCGCTCACGAGAAGCATGGACACCCAAAATTGGTTGCGTACACATTCAATCTTCAGCCACTCCTCCAACACCTATAGGAACATGTCCTTGTGCTGCTATATTCATTAACTTTTAGAATTGGACGCATTATGGGCACTTAGCCGTACGGATGGACATCACCAACCATAAGAAAAAAATATACATACCATCATTGGATTGAGTTCAAAGAGTGTATGTTACTTATCAATCTGTACTTAGCATTATGGTAGATAAAATCTTGGAAGACTTTTATTACTAGTTTATTTTTAGGTACTATGATTAAAACTTGGATCTTTGTTTTGCTGACTTAGTTTTTAATGCAGTTTGGCCTTGTCATTTGTGAGATAAATACATACTGGCATAGAAATATTACAGATTGATATGTTGTAGCCATGTTCTCTCTATGGCTTGTTTTCTAATCCTGCAAAAATATGCCGTATTGGTGTCCCATACTGTGCTGTACTATGCCTGGTGTTTGTAAACGTGCTATCTAGCTTCCTTCTCATAGGGTTGGACAATGTTGCAATTTGTTTCTTGCATTTAATCATATAGCTGCTTCTAGGTTTCCAGACTCAACTTTTAACTTCTGAGTGGTCCCTGTGATCATGGTGGACCTTTGTTTATCCCCTTTGTTACTGTTCTAGACTCAAGTTGATATTTACTTTTTCCAATAATTTTTTGTTGTTGTTTGTTCTCCCTTCAAAGCACTCAGCCTTTGACATCTGCTTCATTTTAGGTTTAGTTTGTTTTTGTTTTATGATTATCAGTAGTAGGATACACCATTTGATTAGTTTCCATCTCCTTCTCCTTTTAAAAGCCGCTTGCATTAATTTTTTTGTAGTTTATTGGAAGTTATCATGCAAGTCTTTCAGTGCCATGTGAACCCACTTTACATGTCCTTAAATCCTCACTATTGGCTTCTTTATCTGTTTCTGAATACATAATAACTTTCCAGATTTTTCTTGCCGGCATCACTTTTGTCGTTGACTACCGCCTAGCTCTTTGGTATGTGTTGGTATTTCTAGGTAGGTTCACTTCCAAGAATCTCATAATTTTCTGAAATGATATCCTTTTTCTCATGATTCATAGTGTTGACACCCTATTTTTTCTATTATTGAAGCTTTGTTGACTTAAGTTCAGTACTAGCGTGAGGTAGTTATTGATGTATCCTCTCATTTATTTGGTGGTTGTGTTTTCTAGCATTCACCAAAATACTTGTTTTACAAACACCCTTTTTGCGGAACAAGGTCCTGCCCATAGTGCGCAAATGGGCTGTTCATAACTTTTGTTGGGCCTTGGTTGAATTGGTTTGTTAGATGTTAATTTTATTGCTCTTTTAGTATTCCTATGGTTTTTATAAACATATATTCGAAAGGGGTCATGTAGTCACATGTGCTCATAAAAGTTCTCTGTACAATATGAGATTATTTTTGATCTTATACATTATGTGAATAACATGTGGAACTTTTTTTTTTTTTTTTTAAATTTTTTTTATTAATTTTTGTTATTTTTTTTTTTTTTTTTTTTAATAATCTGATTGAAAGTGGGAGACTTACGGTGGGAGGTATTCTTGTGATGCTACTTGGAATGACATTTCCTCTTCTCTCTCTTGCAGTTATATATATCTTAACACCACAGCCTGCCTACCAAGGATTAGGTATGAGATGAACTGCTTTTTGGTTACCCTGTTTTTGAATCATGTTCTTATCTGCCAGCTCGTCTTAGATCACGCATCTGCCAGGGACAGAATTGATCATAATTTATTTGATTTCTGACTGAAAAAAAAAAAAATTGTTTCTAAGCTCTTTGTGGTTTTCTTGTAGGTTTTGCAACTCAATTAACACCATTGCAGTTGGAGGCTTTGCTGACTGAAGGGAACATGTCAAGATTCTGGCTGGTTAGTTTCCTTTTTCCCTTATTGTATTTGATTGTAGACATAATATTCTGATATTAGCACAGTAAATCAAATAGTGTAGTAGTCATTTACACTTCTTTACTGTTAAACTGGTAAATTAGCGTGAATGGGTATTTTCCTGTCATAATGTATTGGTAAGTGAAACACATGGGATTATGTGTACTAGCATGTAACCATTGACACTTGGTAAAACTTCTAACTAATTCTGCTTGAAAAGTGTCTTGTCATGCATACTGGATGATTATGAACAACTCTACAGGAATTAATTATACTTTCCTGATTCCATGTTTCATGGAAAGCACCTATAGCTTTGGGAATATAGCCTTTTGAAATAATTTTCAATAATGTGCCTACTCTTTGACGCTTCTAGCCTTAGAATGGAACTCATTTGAAACTGTCTTAAAGCATAGTTTCAGCCTTTCAGGTGTTAGATGGTCCATAGTGAAAATATTAGAATTGAAGCAATTTAACAATTCTGTACATCATTTCTGTTGTGGCTGTGGATTGGAACCCTCGCAAAAACTATGCAGTCCTTACTCTGATAAGTGAATACAGTGTTTAGCCTTTTGTTTACGTTTTTTCAAAAAAGTAACGGATGATCGACAATTTACAGGTTGAATTTCGGTCGCTGTCTTCATCTAGATGTGTTCAGAACAGCCGGCATTTTCCTGAACTTTCTATTACGTAAGTGTTGGTCTAGGGTCCATTAATTCTGTAGTAGGTTTATTTAATTCTTGGTTTTCTCTCACGCTTCAGGCTTAAAGCTCAGTATCCTCTTTTTTTCCATCATTCATTAGTTTTTCTTTTATTATGCATTTTATTTTAAGCTATCCTGCATTGTTTGTGCTTTTTAAACAGGTATTCCAACAAAAATTTATCTTTTGGAATAGTTGATCTTGGCCTTTTCCCTAATACGGCTGAAAAATTTGGAATTGGTCTAGGTACTCTCTTGCTATAAAATAATGTCTTAATCTTTCATATTGAATTAATTCTTCTAAGATCATTTTGAGTTTTCAATTTGTTTACATTTGACTGAATGGTTGTAATTTGGGGAGTGCTAGGTGGCAGTGACAAACTTCCAACTTACATATTGTTTGAGAATGCAGTGGAGGTTAACCGTTGGCCAGATGTGGATTTTGAAACAAAACCCTATAACCTTCAGCTATCAAAGGTAATAGTCTTTTGCTAACCTTTTATCTTGGAGCTATTTCTTATGTTAGCCCAGGCCTAGATTGGTTTGTGAATTGACTATGATAGAAGAAAATCTTGTGCTGAGTTTTAACCAGTGAAATCTGAGAGATGTATGTTGCATTGTTGCTTAATGTGTAGCAAGAATTATCTGGCAGAAATTTGACACAGTAAATTTAAGGAAAGGATGCTAGAGCATTTAAGCACCCGGTTTATTTCCCCTTAGGTGAAATTTTTGTTCACTATTGAACAAAGACTCAACAAACAATTCGCAAGCTAAGGACAATACATTAATCTAGGTGGGCTATAGGTTACAAGATATTTGTCACTTTTATATAGTACCTAAGGACTAAGTGAATTTGCCCGATCAATAAAATTTTGGATTAAATGTCTTGCTTGAAAGTTGATTTGCACATGATGTAATACCCAGTGGTGGACCTATGTAGAACTGAGGCCTGCATAGGCTGTTAACCCAATTGTATTTGAATATTTGTACTAAAAGTACTGAAGTACTTTGTGTTTGTGACTATAGAGTTTGTTATTTGTCTCACATCGATTAAATATTGGGTCTAGCTTGTGGTTTATAATGGACCCTTCTCTTTCATCTAATAGGTTCCTTTAGTGAGAAGTGACTAGTTTTAATATGGTATAATGTTGGGTTAATCCCCTTGATGGGCCAGTTTCCCCATCCGTTTACAGTATCTACTTGATGGGCCAGATCCTCCTTAGGTTAGGGCGAGTGTATAGGTTGTTATTTGTCCTCCATCGGTTAATAAATTGGTCTAGTGTGTGACTTACAATGGACTCCTCTTCTTCCTCTAATAGGTCATTTTAGTGGGAAGTGTTGAGTTTTAATAAATTTAAAAGTTGGGATTTTTGTTTGCAATCTAAGGTCACCATTTGGGATGTGCTTTTGTTTTTGTTTTAAAGGCACATCGGAGTGATATATAGCACCCATTCCAGAAGATGTTCCAATGACTTGGGACACCATTCAGGAAGATTTTGGGTAGTATTGTTGGTATCTTCGGCTTAGTATTCACTTTTCTTTGGGCTATTAGTCCAGTTTTTCTTGACTACAATCCGATACTAGATGTGTAAAAGGTTGAAAAATACATTAACAAATTGCAAGAATCAGTGAATTGAATGAAAAAAGAGCTCAGAGACGTAAAAGCGAAGGATTAGTTGATGTTGTTGATCATCCAACACAAGGTTATGACGTTAAATTCATGCCATAGGTCGTGGATACATTTTTGTCTAATGTCGCGCACCGACGAAGCGGAATTCAGTGGAAAATCAAGAGTCAAAATCGAAATGCTCTGATTTCATAAATGCTAGGGAGGGGAGAGAGCTCTTTTTACATTCCTTTCATATATTCTTATAACTTCTTAACATCCTTGCCAACCTCAAGCAACTTCATCCTTTTTATATCTTCGTTCACTAATTCTTGCAACTTATTAACATTATTTTCAACCTTTTGCATGGCGTCTAATATCATATTGTAGTTGAGAACTTGACCAATAGTCTAAAGAAAGGCAAACACCACACCGAAGATATCCACAATATTACCCAAAATCTTCCCAAATGGTGTCACAAATGATTGAAATATCTTCTGGAATGAGAGAATTGTAGCACTCGAAAGTGCCTTTAGAAAATCCAAAGCATATCCAAAATGGTCACCGTGGAATGCACAGAGAACTCTCTAGAGAAAACCTTATATGATTGTCCTTTCAAACCCCAATTTTGTTAATCCATCTGAATAGGCTACTTTTTGGGTGCTAGTATCTTGCCGTTTGCTCCCCACTCAAAATTGCGACAATTGTGGTTGGATTTTGTTGAACTTGTAAAGATTCATAGAGAAGGCGCAAATATGCAGATGAGATGAGTTCGCGTATAAATGTGTATATGTATTCTAGTTAATATGACTCAAATTTTTTATCTATTCATAGCTACAAATGCATTTGTTGACCCAGGGTTTTATAGAACATTTTTTTTTAATTTTTTCTGATAGCAAATGATTTGAAATAATAAACAAAACCTCAATTCCAATGTTTATCACTAATGAGTTTGATTATGCGAAGGATTCATAAGATCAACATAGTCTATGGATTATAATTTTACTATCGGTAAGCTTATGAATCAATTGAAGATACCTGTGAACTTAATTGTCAAGATTTGAATAAAGGACCAAAGAGAAAAGCAACACATTTAATCATCACGATCAGAAATTATCGAGATTAAATTGAAGCAAGTTGCGGACTTAAGTGTTGCAATTCAAAAAATAAATAATTCATTTGAAAATATAAAGACTTGGTAGATTTGAAAGCTATAAAATATGGAAATAGTATGCATTATCAAGATATATCAAAATCAATCAAGAAAGAGCCGTTGAGCACATGTCTGGCCACTGAACTCATCACCTGTGGTGTTGGGAGATAGACTCAAAATCTGAGTGCACGCAGTGTTTCAGGGTTAAAATCGACAATGGGAAGTCTTGGAAATATTTTTGGGTGAGTTCGGAATCAAATAATAGACCACATTTCTAATTTGGGGCGTCTATAAATAATTGGACACTTTATTTTTATATATATATTTATGAAAAAAATTTATGTCATTCCCAATATTACCCCTTTACTAAGGACAAAATAAAATGGATTCACTCATTATAAATTTTAAAAATAGTAATGGCTCCACCCAATTTGAATTTTGAAATTTAACCATCACAAATGGATAGGGCTAAAATTGTCAATCCATATTTCATATTGTTTATAAAATAAATGTATGTTGCATGAAATTGCATGACAAGTCAAACCATTCAATAATTTTTGGACGCGAGAGTACTTTGATTGGGATTTGATTAAGATATGTTTCCTATCCGAATTAGAAAACCTTTGTGGCTACATAAACATGCTTGTAGCTTGTGTATAAACGATGAGAGACAAGAGAGGCTCATAAAGGGTTAACTTTGTAAGGTTTTTGCCATGAGGGCTTGCCCAATGGTGGATCTTGGTGTCCTTTATTTCTTCATGCACATTGTTTATGTGGATATGCTTGTTTTCATTTTGGTTATGTGTATCTACTTGTTTTGCTTCCTTGTTATGATCTTTGGGGGATTTATTGGTTGTACCTTAAGCTTTATATTGAGTGATTCCACAAGAAGTGATTAGAGGCCGCTTGATTTTCTAACAAGTGGTGTTAGAACAGGTGGAGTGCGTTGTTTAGCCAAAGCTACATCTTGTAGTATTTTGTGGTTTTATAGATGATAGACATGGAGATGAATGCATCAAGCATGGTAGAAACTAGGTGTTGTAAGTTTCTTGATTATTTGGGGAAGATGAAGAGACACGGGCACTTGTGAGCGTGTGATGGTTTGGTTGGAATCTTTGGAACTTGGATCTTGGATACGGGGTGCTCACCAAGGTGTTCAAATACGGTAGAAGGTGGTATAGAGCGGATTTGGTTTGTATGGGTGACGACATATTGTTGCGATGGAAGAACGATGAAGCTCAAGTTAGATGCAAGGTAGACTTGAAAGAACTACGGGAGTGGAGCATGATTTGGAGATGAGAAAGAACTTTATTTTTTTTGGGTTGGCGCAATGCCTCTGCATTACTTTTTGGGAGTTAAGGTGGAGCTTGCGGAGAGGCACTGAAGAATGGACTAGAGGTTCTTAGAGGCTTTGAAGATCAATTTTAGATCATCTACAAATTATAAAAAAACCCTACAATTGTAGGTGGAGATGCAGATGGTACTTTTCAGCAGGTGAAGTTCTTGTTCCGGTTTTCTTCTCCAGTGCGATGGCTTTGGCAAGGTTTTTTAGCACGGCGACTAGGTCTTACGTTGGAGTCATAGGTTCGCTGTTATGAAAAAGGTTTGCATCAAGGTAAATTGATGTCATATTGGCCCAAGATGACGATGGTAAAGTGGTTGTCATGGCGACGAAAGTCGTGGTTGGCAATAGGCTTTCACGTGGTCCGATGAGAGGACTTAAAAAATTCTCGGCGAACAAGTCAAGGAGTACATGGTGATTGTATGGGAACAGAATCAATATCAGCATCTTTCAGTAAACAGGGATGTTCATCTCTTGGTCTTAAAGGTAATGACAAGAGGATCTAATTCAAGGTAGAGTCGTGGCATGGGTTGCCACGTGTTACCGTGGTTCTTTGATGGTGGTGCTTGTTTTGACTCCTCGGATGTTTTCTTCAAAGGTGGAGATTACTGGGAGATTTGACTTAAAATTCGAATGCACAGAGAGTTTTGGGGTTGGAACCGGCAATGGGAAGTCTCGGGAATATTTTTGGGCGAGTTCGGAAGTAAAAATAGCTGAAAATCATAATCAAGTTTTGGTGATGGATCATGACTTCGGGTTGGTGATCGATCATCATATGTTGTTTTGGTCAAAGTCAGTTTATGTCATACTTTGACTCTGGATAAGATTAGGATTTGTCTCCTATCAGAATTAGAAGACCCTTGTAGCTAGATAAACATGCCTAGGGTTTATTTATATGTATGAGAAACAAGAGAGACTCATGAAGAGTCAACTTTGTGAAGATTTTTCCTGTGGGTGGCTTTGCCCATGGTGGAGATGTTAGATTTTATTGGGTTCTCATGGTGAGCGATGTAAGGGGTCTCTCATATATTCAATTCCATGGTTCATGGAAGATAGGTGTGTAATGAGGCTAGTATAAAAAAAATTCATAATCTTCATGAGTGGTAAAAAATCCTACTGATGAAGAATGTTTTCAATGAAAAAGTTTTCGGGTAAGAAAAATTCTCTTGAGTCAAAATTTCTCGAGTGCTAGGTGGTTTCACACAACATTGAATTGGAGGATTCTTCGTAGTATCGTGTGAGGGCTCATTTATTTATTGTAATTGTATTCTTATTATAATTGATTAAATAACCGACTATGTTGCCCTAGAGAGTGGGTGAACCTCGTCAAAAAAATATCGTTGTATTCTTTATTTCTTCATACACATGTGATTTATGATTTGCTTATTTTCATTTTGGCTTGCACATATATATTATGTTTCCGCATTATGGTCTTGAAAGTGATTGATTGGTTGTATCCTAACTGGGAAGGGGTCGATTGATCTAATAATTCCTAGCCCATTTCTTCAGTCGTTATACTACTAGTAATTAGGGCTTGTCGGGTTACAAATTTTCTTTTTTTTATTATTATTATTATAAATTTCTCTTTTAAGCAATAACCTTATTGTTTTTTGATCTAAAAATTTAGAAATTTAAGTAGAATGTTTCTAGATTTATCATAGTTAGAAGAAAACCTAAATTTTTGCATTATATCTGCATACAAGCAAATCCTTGCATTATAACTTAAAAAAATTGTATCATGGGGGCATATGTCATTTGAATTCGACATAAAACAATATTAACAGCCATCGATCTCATGATTCCCTTGATCAATAATTTTTAAAAATTTCCTAAAGTAAAAACCTATTTAAGTTTATAAAAATAAACATTTCAACTGATGATTTTGTAGTTCCGGTCAACTGCATTATATTATTTTCAATTGTATTTAGTTTCTACTTGTCAATAGTTGACTGTTTCTACTAGAGTTTTTACTGGTATGTATAAACGTTATATACAGCAGCAGTTAAATGCTGACAACTAGAAAAACATATCAAATTTTAAATTTTTTAATAACATCAACCATTCTCTATAAAATTGCTACCATATGAATGATATTATTTACAAAATTTTTTAATATTTATGTGTATAAAAAAATCTAATTAACTATACCTGGATGGTGGCCCTGATGACCGTCTTCTTATCATATCCTTCTATTGAGTCTAAATCCGCAAATACTGATAACATCACATGAATGAAGTCAAAATCTTTCTCTAGTAATTGACCATTTTGCCCCCCCTCAATTTGCTCTTCCAACCAAGTGCTCATGAAATCGTCTACCTCTTTAGCCGTTTGCTTCATAGATCTCACCCGGCCTCGCAAATCTAACCAATCCAATATAGGAACAACTGCCGAGAACTCGAAACCAGCCATTAGAAGCGCACGTTTTTTAAAAGCGTTTTGAAAACGCTCGGATTCTAAATCTAACATCGTAAAGCTTCCGGGCTAGGGTTTGTAAAATCATGTTGACAGTGACTTGCCTTAACCACTGGCTCATGTCAACCATCGCTTGATAAGTACAATTTTTATTGATTTTGGAATTACATAGTTTATACAACTCTTTTATGCCCAAATCCACCTCGTTGTCTCTCATGTGCATAAGTGAGTTTAGACGACGATCTGATAAGATTTCAAGAGCAGTGATTTTACGCATTTTGCACCAAAATAGTCCATAAGGGCCCAATCCGTGAGAGGCACCTGTAAAATAATTATTGGTATTGAATCAAACATGCTATGCCGAGGAAATAAATAATGAAGGATTATGTACAAGGATTAAGATATTCTACCAATATCATATATAGGTAAAAAGTCACAAGGAATGAAGAAGACCCTCAATTAAAGTGATATCCAATACATATCTCGTTTTCGCCCTTTGTTTTGTGCAGTTACACTTAATATTGGAGTATACAATTACACTTAATAAAACTACGTCTTGCTAGACAACAACTCATCAAATTTTGTCCGTTCAAACGCTCACCATATAATATTCGGATATTATTTGCATGCAATAGATGATGTTAACCAGATTCGGAAAAGAAATGATTTCTAATCAAAACAAAAATTGAGAAGCAAAAAGTTCCAAATTTCTTGAATTGTGTTTGATAACCCTCATTAGCGTACCTACATTTTGCGTTGATCAAATAGTCGTGCCCAAAGAATTTAAGATTTAAACTTTGACATTTTGACCTACTGCAATGATACATGTACGAGAGTTAGACCTATTAAAATTTTTGTAATCTTACAATTAGTATATTTTCCTACAAGTTTTTGACTTCCAATCATATACTACTTTGTACTTCTACTTTTAAGGTGCATTTCCTACTTTTGTTTCCCGTTTTATTTTGTTCTATAGCTTCATGTATTGGCAACTATAATTTTGATGACAAGAAACACAACTTAATACCATTAATGTACTGGCAACTATCACTCTGAATAACAAAATAAATTTAATATTGTTACCATTGTATCCCAAGTACTTCACGCTGGCTGTCTCTGGACGGGAAATGAAGTTGTTATCGTTCGTGGTAAAGCACTCCTTTATAGTGTCCTTACTGCTGACGACAACAATGCGAGTTGAGCCGAGCTAGAGGGTGAAAATGGGTCCATGCTGGTCAGCAATGGCCCCTAGGGTGCGGTACGTTTGGGTTGGGATAGCTAGGAGGGTGAGGTACCCTAGCATAGGCCATGCCCCCTTTGGTTTAGGGGCTTGCAAGGGCTTTTCCTCGAATTGAATGTAAACCTTGCTTGTAATTAATTTGTAAACCAAAAATAAGATTGCAACACCTATAACATTTTATATAAGAAGTGGATGCAAATCCATTGCCATAAGAAAGGAGGAGAGATTTTATCTAACGAATAACTACTCAAGTATGGCATGTTCTACTTATAATATTTTAGAGTCAAATCAAGCCTTTAAGGTTCTATTCAAAAAACACAAACTAATAAAAATATTACAATATGATGTAGCGTAATTTACTAGTCCATCAATAGTATGTCATGTAATTTACTAGTCCATCAATACTTGTCCACCAATAAAAATGAGTAGCGTTCTTTACTAGTCCATCAATAAAATGTCATGTAATTTAGTTATTCGCATTGCGAGGAAAAATATCAGATGATTGTTAATTATATGAGCACTATTGCCTTTTGAAAATAAATAAAGACAATATTCATTAATAATTGATTTTTTGATAAATAATAAGAAATAAAATTAAAAATAGAAAAATCTGAGTGGATAAACTATAAATATTTTACAAATGATTATTTTCTTAATTACCTGGTAAGGTTATGATAATAGTTAATTACTAGGACGCTGTATTTCTATACAACTCATCCCTTCCCCCTTTATAAATAGGAATATTTCTAGAATGTTTAATTGTCATGCTCCGGATCTCAAATGACCCGACACATGATCTAATGCAATATACTTTCACAGGATCTTCAAAAAATTACATAACAAATTTTCGTATTAAGGTACTTAGAGTAGTACACAATTTAAAACAACTTACATTAAACATGGAACATCAGTTGTCTTGTTTCAACATCTCCTATAACACGATTACATAAAGCACTAAGCTATCAACACAGTGACTGATAAGGCCTTGACTTTACTAGAAAGAAACATATGCATGCCGACTAATTCCCTTACAAAATCTTTCTGCACCTCCGAACTTTAACTTCAATTGTACAATGATGTTACCTATTCTGAGATCTACTAATTTCAAAAATAAAAATATAGCAGTTAGTTAAGGCATTACTTGAGTAAAAATAGTATGCTTCTCGATTTAGTCATTATAATAAAATAATTAAATTCTCAACGTAATCTTACAATTAGTCAAACATTCATATTATAAAATATTTCTTAATTCTTGGCTTAATCAATATCAATTGCTCAAATACTTCTTTCCAATACGAGATTTCCTTCTTTTTCTTTCTAAACACAATCGCAAATTCTCAGAAGATTGCACTAAGTTCGAAAACACATATTCTGAAATTTAAAGAGATTGTTGTAGATACGCAAATTTTTCGGCAAATAAAAATGTGTCGTGTGTGTTGAAATTTAAAGAGATTGTTGTAGATACGCAAATTTTTCGGCAAATAAAAATGTGTCGTGTGTGTTGAAGCCCAATTAAAAAAGAGCAATTTAATTTAATTATGCTCATCGTTAAATAAGTATGAGATAATTAAGTATGAAATGGGTACAATTATCCTTTAAAAGTAAATAAATAACAGATGATTCTTTTATAAATTGATTTATCTCATAAATAAAGAGATAATCATTTTATAAAAATAAAAAAAAAAAATATTAATTTAAATTAATATACTTTTATGGCAACAAATCAAGAAAATATACCAAAAACATATTCTCTTGCTATATTTATTTCTCCTCCACCACTATAAATGGAGGTCAAGGACTCACTTTAAAGGGACGAAGGAATAATCAAGTAGAAGAACAAATGCATTTAAGCTAGAGAGAGAAACTCTAAAACTCGAAGATTAACTCTGCTCAAACATTCAAAAATTTGAAGAAAACGAAAATCAAGTTCATCATTTCTTCAAAAACACGAAAGACACGAAGAACATCAACTAGATTTGAGATCAAGCTGCTAGCTCTTAAATCAGGAGTTCTTTAACAAAATTCAGCATTCGGTCCACAACAAATTGTTCAAGTCGCATATCGAGTTTTCTTCATCAAATCCAACTTTAGATCCGCAACAAGCTTCTCAAACTGCGTATCAGGCATTCATCAATAAATTCAGCTTTCGATCTGCTTCAAGTTGCTCAAGCTGCACATCAGGCGTTCATCAATAACTAAAGTCCTCAAGCTGCAACAAGCTGCTCAGGCAGCAGATCAGGCTTTCATCATCAACTTGAAGTTTTTGATCTACAACAAGCCGCTAAAACTGTAGATCAAAAATCAAGACAAATCAAAGCAAATCAAATGAAACTATTTCTTGAGATCAAGCTGCAAAGCCCTCAAGATAAGTCAAATAAAATCTTTCTTGAAATTAAGTTGCAAAGCCCCCAAGTTCAATAAGTCTTTGTGATCAAGCTCTAAAACGCTCAAGACAAGTCAAATCAAACACCTTCTTCATATCAAGCTAAAAAGCCTTCAAGACAAGTCAAATTAAATTTATTGAGATCAAGTCGCAAAACCCTCAAGATACCAAAGAAAGTCAAAGTGTATCAACTCGAGAACAAGTGGTCAAGCTCTTAAGTCAAAGTCAACCAAACAAATCCAAGTCGAGGGGAAGAATCAAATGATTTTATTTCTTGTAACTAAAAATTACAGAAGAATGTATTCACGTAAATTCAAATCAACAAAATTATATTATTTTCTCAATCTTCCTGTCTCATTATTTAGATTAGGGATTTTGTGCATTACAATAAAAAAA
>MKEJ01050468.1:0-13635 GCA_001753735.1 Embelia ribes | reverse complement strand
TTTCAATTCAACATTTTTCTTAGCAAAATCATCTATTTTCTTAGTGAGAATGCTTAGGGTATTTTCATTAAAGATTCATAATTCTCACTAGAAAGACTCATTCCCCTTTTCAAGTTTTTATGTTCATTTTTCAACTTGCGGAATTCGCTAAAAAGTTCTTCAAAAGTATCTTTTAACTTATTTGAAAATGAGATATTGCTGTAAGAAGAACTTACCTTATCGGATTTATCTCTGATTCCCATTAAGCAAAAGTGGGTCACTTCTTTCTCTTCGTCCGAGATTGAGTTTGACAAGTTTAATTATTTTTAGTTTTATATTTGTTTTTAATTGGTTTATATTTAATTTTGCTTAGAGGAATTCTATTATAATAATATTTTTAAATGAAAAAATATAATTTAATAACTTTTATTTGTCAAGAAGTTTATTTTATGTGGAATTCTATTATGATACATTTATACTACTTAAAAATATTAAATTTATGGGATACTTGATAACTAATTATGCGGACATTTGTTAAAAATAGAGCCAAAATAGTTGAACAGATAATTTTAATAAAAATCTTTAACATAAATAATTTAATTTTCATCATTTTGTTTCCATACTTAGGTCGGTTTTGGTATATATTGTGTAACTATATGTTTTACAAGTTTCCAATAAGATTAAGTTTAGATAAATCCTATAACTATATGGTAATATTCCTAAATAAAACTATATTGCAATAGTTTTATATCCCAAGAAGTTTACTGGTGAAATTTTATTATGTTAAGTTTTTAATTTTAAAATATGGGACACTCGCCAGAATAATTATATGAATATATCGCGTTAGAGCAAAAACAAGAGAAGACAAATTTTATATTGATAATAAGATATGGAAAGGTTAGTTGCTTATATTTTCCGCAATTATGAGGAATCAATCATCATCTACTTATAAATTATACATAAATTAACTTGGATGTACGTATAAAAGAAATAGATAAGATGTGAGCTTCACTTGCATGCAAACGAATGTGTCATGTACCCGATACGATGCGATTTGTGCATACAAATATTCACACCGGCGATGCAAGAAAACTATTCTGTTAATGCATATCGAACCAACCATATATTGAGAACTTTTTCATTTTCAAAATGTTATTTATTCCTTATTAGTTAAAGTTTCAAAACTAGGATAGCATGCCCTTGTTAATATTTTCATATATTTTGAAGAATAAAAAGCTCCATTATTTGCAACAATGATTTAGTGGTTTTTTAAAAGTACAAAAAGCTCCATTATTTTCATGTATTTTAAATATATGAAAATATTAACGACAGCATGCTATCCATTATTTTCATCATTGTGGTTCACATAATATTTTCATATATATTTTAAAGGATAAAAAGCTCCATTAATAAAGCTCCATTATTTCACATATTTTAAAGGATAAAAAGCTCCATTAATAAAGCTCTATTATTTTCATATATTTTAAAGGATAAAAAGACTCTATTTAATGTGAACCGCTGTTAATCCGACCAGTGTCACTTCTTCCTATGTTTGGAAGCAGCTTACAAATGTTAATTTTTTAATTTTTTTTGCTTAAAAATTAGTTAATGTATAACTATTTAATTTTTAAGTTGAACTTATTTATTATTTTTGTTTTAATAAATTAGAGGTTTTGAGTTGAATGTATTTATTTTTTTAATTATAAATAAATTAATGTATTTGCTTAAGCATTGCAACCAAACAAATCCTAATTAGTCCGAAATAGATCCGGCAAACAAACAAGGCCCTAATTACGATGAAGATTTTATACATATATGCATATAGAAAATTCGTACATACATTTATTCATCATTTGACATATTAATAATATAATCTCTCTCTTGTGTGTAAATAATCTTTAATGTCTCTTCCATATGTATGAATAATTTTTCTCCAATATTTCAATTGATGAGTGGTTCCTAGGTACATTTATGTATAAAATTGAGATCTACTAGAATGGTATAACGTTGGCCATTGCTAATTTGCCATGTGCAATGCTCTAAGCTTAAAAAGAAGTTTTGGTCAAATTAAGGAAAAAATGACGTGGCATATCTCCATTGGAATGCATCTTTATTCTCATCCTGCGTGGACAAATTTCAATTTCTGCATATATTCTATTAAGTAATTAATTAATAGGTTGATTTTTCAAAAATGTTGGTTTCTAATATTGAACTAGTAATATTTATGCATTTGATTAATGTATGCGTTACATAGTGCACAAAATACGTGGTCATGTGTACTAAATGCAAGTGGTAGATTGTTAGTAGGCCATAAAAAATGTGTGGTCTTTTTTGAGTTCTTAAAGTTTAGCACTAGATGGTGACCAATTCCATTGATAGTAACTAGGGAAATTTCATGTGCAATTTCTTGGTTGGCAAATTGGAGTGTAAAAATGTTAATTTTGTGAGTACGATGGGTGCTTCTTATATTGGTCCAAGACATAGTTGTCGAAGTCAGAAACGGAATTGGGAATCATTTCGTAGAACAAAAATATGAAACGAGTTTTTAAAATATAGAAAAATAAGAAATGCCAATATTATTCATAAATAAATTATATTATATACGAATTTACAAGAATATTGATAAGATATGTGAAAAACTATATGTAATTACATATATTTTCACACATTTTCAAGTAAAATGCTTTCATCTATGCGAAAATAATACAATTATAAATAAAATGCTTTCATCTATGCGTAAATAATACAATTATAATATAAAAAATTAAATAACTTACTTTTATATATTTTTGCAAGTTTCCTCGTATTACGGAGACTTTTTGGTAGCGAGTTTCCTGTAAAAGTTTCGAAAATGCAGAGTTTTCGTTTGGAAATGGTTTACAATAAAAGTGAGTTTCCCATATCAAACTGAGTTTCCTGATAATTATGGTCTAAATCCGAGTATAATGTATTTTTACAAAAAGTTATTATTATATATATTAAAAATGCATAAGTACCTATGTGATCCACGGCCCGACACAACCCGACCTTAATCTGCGCTATATGAGACTCAGATTGGCTCAGACTAGGGTTATTGAAGCGAGGTCTATTCGATAATTACTTGAATCAAACTCAGACCGTGAATAAAAAGAGCCAAATTTGAACTTTTTTTATAGAGTTGATTCGAGTTGCAAGTTGAGTTTGTTTAGCGGGATACTCAACTCTCTAATTTGGATCAATAATAAAAGTTGACTAATATATCCCAAAGGTTTCCAATCTCTCCATTGCGTAGACACATAACAAGTTAAATACATGACACTTGTATTATAATAATATTTGTTATTACCAAGTACGAGCTTAATTGAGATCAAGCATTTGATTTCCAAAATCAAGTTGACTATTTTCTCGGCGTTTGGTTCCTTAATTGAGTCGAGTTCGACTAAAATATTTAATTGAAGTATAATTTTGCTAGAGGGGAACACTGATTCACTAGAATGAGTTATGCATTAACTCCTTAACAGTGACGTCATTTTGGGACTTAAATCACTGAATCTTTTATGAAGATGCATTATTATTTATATTCTTCACTTTTGTTTCCGTTGTTTTTCCAACTCTTATAGTTTTTTAACCTATAGATAGGACGTTCTTATGTTCTCGCTCTTGCTCCTGCTTCGTGACTTGGCGATTGAGTTTGAAGTCTAGTACTTTGTCCCTTCTTTGAATCCTTTCTATGCTCCCTTAACATTTTTTTACTCTAAAATAATTAATAAATTAACTTATAATACTATTACATTTCTTGTCAAATAGGTAATTCTACATTACAAAATGATATAACCTTAAATTTTCATTTTACACTCAATAAAATTAGAAAGTTGAAAATATAAGAAATTATATAATAACACCATTAAATTATTTTATTTTTATATTTAAAATATGTGTAACAGTTTTATAAATTACTTTACATTTAGTAAGCTAATTTGTTTAGAATTTTAAATTAAAAAAATGCTAAAATGGCATGGAAGAGGCACATGGGAGGTTTGAGATCAATAGTCCTTATGCCTAGATTGAGAAGGTTAGTGCTTATCAAAATTCACTTTCTCAAATTGATTTTTAAAATTTTATTTTAAAAATTGATATAATCACAGTATTTGATAAAAAAAATATTTAAAAATTATTTTGATAAGTAATGTGATGTTTGGTAAATTGATACTTTTTATCATGAAAAAGACAAAAATAAATATATATTAAGAATGAGTAAAATAAAATTAAAAATATTTTTAGTAATTAATGATAAGAAAAATAAAAACAACCATTTGGTTGCTTCTAAAAATACCTTTGAAAAATAAGCAATAAATTTTTAAAATAAATATTTTTTTATATTTTACCAAACACCGTTGGCTTGCATGGCAGTATCGTAATTTTAGCGGAAGCGGAAGGTGAGATTGTAATGAGCGCCAAATTAAAACGGCCAATTGGATCCAGCGAAGCAGGAAAGGAAGGTTTTGAACTGGCATTCACACTAATTGCACTTCACTCGCCACAAAACAAATTCATTAACGACACCAAATTAGATGGCTCAATTACATAAATGGTCCCCATCCTTTGCCAACTATAGTATAATTGGTCCCCATAGTTACAATTGAAACACTGTCCCAAAAGTTGAAAAATGATGGATTTAATGGGAGCACTAAATACTTTTTTCGGGGAAAAAAATGACAAGTTTGACCCGATTCAAAGTATTTTTTTCGTATCTTTTGGTTTTAAAAATTGAGACAAGGATTATTTATAAGTGGTGATATTATAAATAAGTAATTTATATTTAACAATTTTGAATTTCAAGGATTACAATATGTTTGAAAACAAAATAGTTTAGTCTACTAGAAAATTTTTAATATTACATAAAAGTGTTTAAACTTTATTTTTTTTTTCTAGCGTTTTGTAGTGTAGGAAAACTTTTTAGAAGCGAGTTTTGTAACAACCCAAAATTTTCTTATATACTGATATGTATATTATTTTGTATTGCAATAAAAGTTGCTTGAGTTATAATAATACTTAATTATATTATCTTATAGTTATGTGATGAGGATATGACATTTAATCGGGTAAGTTGACGTTGGTTAAATCATGTTTTATATTATGTCACTTAGTTTTTGTAGTATCTAGTTAATCTTTTTATATATATATCAAGGTTATGCTCATTTAATAAGTTAGTAGAACAACCTTAAATTATTTAATTTTGTTATAATAACTTTCTAGCTAGATTATTAGTTGAATGGTTGGAATGGTTACTTAATATAGTTGTCTTTCAAGTATATGTATTTGATAGATATTAAAATGATATACGTACTATCTAACATGTGTGAATTGTATGTCATTGAGTAGATATTTCCATATATTTCTAGATAAATGAGTACATGTAATTACGATTCTAGTGACTTACTAGTTAATTTATTAACAAGATTGGTTAAATTTACATAACATATAAAAAGATCAAGTTGAAATGTTGTTATTTGTGGCCATTATGACCGGTCTTTAAAAGCACCTAGATATCACATAAGACCATTATTTATAAATGTACATATGTTAGCATGTTATAATGTGAACATAAAACTAAGAAAAGTAAAAAATAATGGCTAAAGTTAAATGTTGTTACTTGATTGGTTATAACTTAATCACTTAGCAAATAAAATATAAATATGGGCAAATTAGGATTGAGGTAGTTGGACTATGAAGGGATATGATGTCACAATTTACCACTTGTTTTATCAATATTGATTATATGAAAAGTTATATAAATGGTATATGAATATTTGTTAGCATATGATTGGTTGTTTGGTTATGTAAGTCTAGATAATTTGATGGTGTTTCTTATGACTTTATCACCAAGTGATAAACATATAAAATAAGTAGTTGTGAGTTATCAAAATTGGCATAAATACCCTATATGACCGGACCAAAGAGTATTGGAAACAAACACTCTTAACAAACACTCTTAACAATCATTTAGCAACTTTCAACACTTAGCCAATTCTCTCATTTTTCTTTTGTCTTATCAGTACTTAAGTTCTTCAATACTTAAACACTTAAACCTTCTCGTATATATAACTTAATCCTATAGAGTTATAAATATATGTCTCTTACTTATAAGCCTTCCAACAAAAAGAAAGGAAGACAATTATATTGGGTTTAAGGATGAGTTGCAAGGAGTAAGAAGGGTACTTAGGAAAACCTTTTTAGCAATATTTACGGGTTAGACTTGGGAATTCGTCTTATACATTCGTTATCTAGCTTAGTTCTTCGGACAAAAGGTACGATAGTTTTCAAACCTTAAGATACTTTTGAATCTTTGTGTTTATGTGGACTTGTTTTGCTATAGTTGTGTTTGAAACTCTTAATTTACATACCGTGTTCTAATAATATTCTTTAAATTCGATATTATGATTTATCATGTTCATATAATTTATCATGTTCTTGTAATTTATCATGTTAATTTTATGATTTATCATGTTATTCTTCAACTTATAAATACATATAATGTGTATACTCTTGTAATTATGAACAGAACCTTACTACACAAAAGTGTTACCTTATAACCTTAATAACACCTTGTCACAAATGAACTTTACAATCATATAAAGACTTGTTCATTTATCAACAAAGTCATGTTGTTTCTATATAAACACCATCTAGTTAAGTCCATTTTATTTTATTTTATTTAGTCTTTTTTATTCTTCTTTGGGACTAATATCAAAATTTACCCTCTAACTTTATTGTACAAGATTATCTTATGTTTCCGATAAGTGATACATCGGACTTGTGATTCATGTTATGTACAGGCTTTTTATACTGTTTCACTCGTATTGAGTCCTATTTTGGAGAAAATATAACCAGTCCCACTTTTTCTTATTTTGGTCGAGTCGGATTTATGAAAATTTGAAAAGTTTGAATTGAGAATTTGATTATAAAAAAAAATTTGAGAATTGGAGTTAGAAACAAAAGCTCACACTTGTAAGTTTGACTATTGGATTTGAGAAAGGGTGTTGAGAAAATTTTATTGTTTTATAAGTTTGAAATTTTATTCTTATAAGTTTGAAACATTTTCATTTGAGAATTGGTGGGAATTAGAATGAAGATTTGGATCAAAAACCTTAATGAAGAACTTTAAATATAAATTATGATCATTTGTAGAAAAAGAAATTCGTTAAGTTATTATTAACTTAACTTTAAGAAATTGAACTTGGTTAAATAATACATAAACGTAAACCTACCATGTGCATGTTTGTTACATACATACTTGGGGTTCAATTTTATCTTTTGCGTAGATAAACTGGCCGTAAGGTTATTATTATTATTTTTTTATATTTGTATTTTGTGATTTCAAGCACCGATGCCCACTTTGATTTTTGGACACTGCCATAGACGGTCTTTGGCTAGCTTGGGACTGAATTTTGTCAAAGCCCTATAGTATAAAGTAGCTTCCCAAAAAGCATGTCGCTTTACTTACTAAGTGTTTGTGTTGGTTAGCAAGGACGTTAGTATTTTATTTAGTTTCGTATCCACTACGCTTCATATGGAAAAAAATGCTTTCACAACTTTTGGAATATTTCCGTTAAACAAAATATTTTTGTTACGATCTAAAGTTTTTCAACTTAAAACTTCATGTAAGGAAAAACAAACAAATAATAATAAGGTATATTTCCGCATCAATAATAAGTTTTAGTTTGCAAACAAGTAATATTTCATAAACTGCTAAGTTTCATTTTCTTTTGATTCCGACCAAAAGATCTTGATAACATTAATCAAGTTTACCATTAACATGGAAGGAAAAAAAATGGTTTTGGACCTAGGATTATTTTGGTTTTCAAATTAAATGGTTTAAATGAAATACTTCCATTGAACAAAAATGATTTTGTTATAATATAAGTTTTATAACTTAAGATTACATGAAATGGGATTTACAAGGAAAAAAAATAATAAATATGTATTTGGACAATCCTTCTTATATAAATTAAAAAATATAGGGCAAATAATAAGGCTTTGGTATAAAAAGGAAAATAAAAAGAATTTTTACATAAGATTATTTTGGTTTTCGGTTTCTTTATTTCTTTTCTTTTACAAAACTCACATCCTCGGGTTTATGGAAATTCGGAGTATGACAGTGGCGGTGCTGAAGTGGGGTAAAACTATTTTGTGGAGGTTGCGTGGGAGATACGGCGAGGCCAAATCTGTCGACTAAGATCTGGACCGTCGACTGTAGTGAAGCCACTATGCTGTTGTTGGCCTGCAAACGAGCTAACAACTCTAGCCGTAGCTGAGTGTCCTCATCATTGCGGCAGAGAGTTTCTTCTATTTCGTGCTCTATCTTCTCGATAGTTCGTTCTTGGTCCTTGTACTTTTACCGGAAGTCTACGTTGGTGCAGGCATAAGACTAGGCCATCGAGCTTGACATAGAGGACTCCCCATAGAACCTCCCAGACATCGTCCCAAGTCCATAAAACCTACCATGTTTTGGGCTACCGACATCACATAAAAAATTTGATCCCGATCGACTATCTAAGGTTCGTCTGAACTGGGGAGAGGTTGGGACTTTTCGATCTTCAGCGACATGAACGTATCCTACGTTTTTTATAGTGAAATAATTAATAACAATTATTGATACTAAAAATATAAATTTACGTGCTATGCTTACACGTACAGTCTTGGTCCCTTGTTGAAAAATATCACACCATCATGGTCCTTGAAGTGCGTGTAGGTGAACATCAACAACTCCCCGAAATCCTTCCCTTCGTAAATTATATATATTAATTAAATAATTATATAAAAAAACAATAATGCTTGTAAACTAGTAATTAAAAAAATTTATAATTTCGAGAAAAAATTACAAGCTGTTGTGAGTGAGTTGTAATGGATACCAAGCCACCATGCCAAGTTAATCTATCCCCCCAATTCCGATTAGCCGAGTTACGTTGTGAATTGGCAATGATATCGGCGTTCAATCAATAAGCAATAAACTCCCACTCTGGTTGGGTGATACCTGGGGGATTCATTGGAGCCTTCGCCTTGACGTTGTACATGTACTGCTTGTATGTGGCAGCCGATTGCGACTTCCACGCCGTGCACACATCTGACTCCAAATCATGCCATAATGCCGCCTTCTGCAACATTTAAGCATTATTGTTAAATTACAACCCAAAAAGATATATAAATTAAAAAAAATGTATGTATAAAAAAATAAATTCAAATTTACCTTAAACTCCTCACAATAGAAATCAATGGTCCGGGGCATAAGCTTACTCCACTTGAAGCCCTCGGACTGCAACCACTCCCTAAAGAGCTTTTGCATGGCTTGGGCAACCATCTCTTAAAGAGCTTTTGCATGGCTTGGGCAACTATCTTCGATGGCTCAAGAGACCTATTTTTATATATTAGGATTTGTATACATATTAAACAAAGTTATCAATAACAATTTTTGAAACTAAAGTGTTTCACTTACTTGTTGACCAAGTGTACGAGAAAGGGCTCCTTTGCCTGCCGTCCGCCTACCTGTGATGTAGATGGGCCAACTGCTGCAATACGATTGGATCCAGAAGATCCAATCGGTCCACTACCAATTGTTGCAGCATCGCCTCGGTCAGAACCTCGACCGACATCTCCACCACTAGCAGTGGTAATATCCTTTCCCCTGTATGTGCTTAGGCCCACAAAATCTGGAATGTGTATCTCATCCAACCCAGCCAAATCAAAATCATCATAGGATAAGGGAATGTATAGGCGAGGAGACTCGGGGCGACGACCACCCTGAAAGCTATTACCGAATGGTAAGAATATCTACCTCGAGACATCTACAATAATTATACGAATTTAACTTAGTACTTTTTAATATTCATTATATTAAATTTTCATTAATTTATTTACACTATATTATATTTTAATTGCACTTTTTTATTTTTATATTTTTATAACATGAAATAATTATTTAAATAATAAGTTCACTACGTTTGGTCCTAATTAACAAGTCCAAAGCCAAGGCCATAGTGATAAATCATCCTAGGCACAAGGCAAATAAAAATGTTAATAAATAATTTAATTTATTAAGTTGTTTTTATATTTAATATTTGCACTATTTTACCTTTTAAATTAAGTAATTTTCATATTAAAATCAAAAGCAAAATTCACTAAGTAATATGCTAGTTTTAAACAATTCACAAAGTTTGTTTTCAAATACATTTTTGTTAGCAAATCACTAAGTTTTTTTTTTATATAAATTTTTTTACAATATTACTTTTTAAATTAAGTAATAATTTTAGATTTAAATTAAATAATTGTTTTAGATTTATATACAAATTTTTTTCACATATAATTTGTAAATGGGTTTTTACAAATTTAGATTTTGAAATTGAATAATAAATCTATTAGAGCACTCAGACTATCTTTTCTACTACATAGACTTTTTCTCATAAAAAAATTACTATTTACCTTTTTCTACATTAAAAGATAAATTTTTTAATTGACTTTCTCAATGTTTGGTCCTAATTAACAAGTCCAACGCCGAGGCCACGATGATAAATGATCCTAGGCACAAAAAAAAAGGAACATGTTAATAAACTATTTAATTCATTAAATTGTTTTTATATTTAATATTTTTACTATTTTACCTTGTAAATTAAGTAATGTTTTACATTAAAATCAAAAGCAAAGTTTCAGCAATAATATGCTAGTTTTACGCAATTCCAAAAGTTTGTTTTTAAATACATTTTTTTAAACAAATCACTAAGTTTATTTTTATATACATTTTTGTTTTACAATATTACGTTTGAAATTAAGTAATTGTTTTAGATTTAAATTAAGTAATTGTTTTAGATTTATGTACAATTTTTTGCGCATATAATTTGTAAATGGGTTTTTACAAATTTATATTTAGAAATTGAATACGAAAACTACTAGAGCATTCAGACCATCTTTTCACATATGATTTGAAAATTCCTGCGTTGACTCTCTCATACAAAAATTACTAGTTACATTTTTCTACATTAAAAGATAAAATTTTCCACTAAATTAAAAAATATTAACATATTTGTAAATTTTTTGTGTATCTATGAATGAATTAAAATTTAATAAGTTGTGGAGTATAAAGCCCCTAAAATATAGTTAATTTTTATATTCTGTAAAATAGAGCATTCAGACCATCTTTTCTCAATTTCTCCATTCTGTAAAATAGATCCTAAAATAGAGCATTCGGATCATCTTTTCTCTATTTTTTGAAAATTGCTACATTGACTGTTATGGGGTATTCCTCTCATTCGATTGCTATAGACTATTTAAATACATTTCAGCAGGCTGTAATATTTAATAACAACTATAAAATTAATACCAGACTATTTAACAGTAACAAAATTTCAGCTGACTATTTAATAATTTCAGCAGTTAATAATTCAAAAAATAGTGTAACAAATGTAAAGGGGGCCATTTAACAGCAACAACTGACATATAATTAATAAAATTTCAGCAGACTATTTCACAGACATTGGGGGAGTAACAAATTTCAGCAGACTATTTCAGCAGACATATAATTTAAGACTGTTTACCAGAGGGGAGTGAAGGCTGCTACCAAGAAGCAAGAAGTATCTCTACCAGCCGTTGGATGCACATCTAACTATTGTAATTTAATACCTAAAAAATTAATAATTAATTTTTAGTATTAAATCGTATGTTTGATGTACATTCAACTGCCGAGGCTCATGAACAACTATTTAATAACATTTCAGTTCAGTTCACTATTAATAACAGACTGTAATAACAGACTATTTAATAACATTTCAGCATACTTAAATAAAACAGACTCAATAGCTTTGATAACATCTAATAACAACTGTGGAGTCCCAAATCTCGTAAAATCCAGGAGTCGAGTTGTTTTTCCTTTCTAAAGAAAAGGATAAAAAGATATATAGTTTTTAAATAAAATAAAATAAAAAGGAAAGCAACGCTACTTCACAAAATTGTCCAACTCATTCTACAACATAATAAATCTCATAGTATGCAATTTAAATATATGCATAACCTGCATATAATTTTAGATATCAACACTAGAAAGTAAACGCCGTAGTTTACAGAATACAATAAATTGCTTGCTTGATCAACACTGTAATAATGTATTACAATCTGTTTTTGTCCACTACAACACTAGCCACTTAGCAACAACATGAAGTAATATAAAAATATAAGTCGACAATATACACTACACTATGTCTCGAAATAATACATTATGGATGAAGAGGCTACAACACAAAATAGCTAAATTGGTTATTGCTCCAAAAATATATATTTGAATCATCCAAGCAGCCTCAATGAGATCCATCACCCATCTTTGAACCTATAACGCAATTATGATACAAAATAGGAGAGAAAAATAAACGACTTAGCCTACTAAATAACAGATAAAAAGCAATGCTATGCGGTGCCAATATGTGTAAAATGTTACATATAATAGTGTATGCAATGCAATGCAAACTCGACACCGTCCGATACCAACACCGACACTGACACAACACGACACATAAAGGTGGGAACTAGTATCACAATGCATCGACAATGCCACAACACCATGTCATATTTTATACTAATGCAACATCTCAACATGAAATTAATAATGTCATTATTTATTTAAAACTAAAAATTTACTCATAATATTTGGGACGTTACATCCTCCCACGTTGGGAAATTTCGTCCCTAAAATTTGCATGCACTACACAAAAGCATAAAAAGTACCAAATCAATGAAAAGCTCTAGAAATTTTGCACGCATTGACTCCTCACATTCCCACGTCATCTTCTCACTCGTACTACTCTTCCACAACACATTCACTAGTCGGATAGACTTTCATCTCAATACTTGTTTCTTTGCATCCAATATTCGAATTGACTTCACTTTATATGACACGTCTTCTTCTACGTGCAAGTCGTCGAAATTTATCACATAAGATGGATCCCGAATATACTTCCTCAACATCAACACATGAAAGACGGGATGAACACTCGGCAACTGTGGCGGAAACACAAGCCTATATGCCACTTCTCCAATTACTTCGATAATCAAGAAAGGACTAATATATCTCGGCGATAATTTTCCCTTTTACCAAATCTCATAATCCCCTTCTTTGGAGATACCTTTAAGAATACATATCCGCCAACCTCAAATGATAATGGATGTCCTCCGACATCTGCATAACTCTTGAAATGATTGCGTGACATTTCCAATTGCTGTTTGATCATCTGGACATTCCAAGACATTTCTTATACCATTTCCGATCCAAGCAAGGCTCCACCGCCAACTTCCACCCAACAAAAGGAGAACGACACGAAAGTCTGTACAAAGCTTCAAATGGAGCTATCTCGATGTTTGAATGATAACTGTTATTATATGCATACTTTATCAAGCTCACATAATCTTCCTATCTACCATTAAAATCTAAAATGCATGCCCGAAATATGTCCTCAAGCATTTGTATCATCCGCTCAGATTGACCATTTGTCTACGGATGAAACATTGTACTAATTAATAGATTAGTCCTCAAAGCCTTCTAGAGACTTGACCAAAATTGCAAAAGAAAATGAGAATCTTGGTCCTACACAATCGATACAGGAGCCTCATTTAAACGAATGATCTCGTCTATGTACATTC
>MKEJ01050467.1:0-17950 GCA_001753735.1 Embelia ribes | reverse complement strand
AAGCCTTTGGATCAGGTGTTCGCCAACAAATTCAAGTTTGTTATGCAACAAGCTATCGAAGCCTTAGGTCAAGCATTTCAAAGTCAAAACTCATTAATTCTTCAACAACATGAAGAACTTAAAAAACATCAGGCAGATTCAAGATCAAGTGCGAAACCCTTGGATCAGGTGTTTTTCTACAAAATCCCGTTAATATTTCTGAGACGTTACAAAAGGACTTATTGAAATTGCATATACTGCAAAAAGAGGCTAAAGAGATATTTATTGACAAGTCCTTCATAGTGATGACTAAAACTCGTATCTCATTACCTAAACAAAAATATCGACACTAGTTATCATTTCATCCAATAGTGTAAAAAAGAAAGAGGCTGGAGTGAAGATTACGAAGTCTCAAGATCAGGTAGCTGACATTCCTACTACGATACTTAAGCATGAAGACTTCAAGAGATTGAGAATAATACTTGGAGTTACCAAACTAAGTTAAAGGGAATGTTGAAAATTAAAATTGATTTGAGTAAGAATTATCTTTGTGTTTTTGGTTGTTTACATATTTTGTAATTGGGTCATTGTATTTTGTATTTAGACTTATTGCCATTGTCCATCTTTGATTGTAAAGCCCACAGTACATGCAGAAATAGTTGTTCCAGTTGTATAATTTGTATTCAATTATAAAACTGGAATAATATTAATAGCATGTAATTAAACATGTACCTTATTGGATGTGCTCAAACCTTTCGTAATTTTATTCAATTATAAAATTGGAATAATATTAATACATAATTAAACGTGTACCTTATTGGATGTACTCAAACCTTCCGCTAAAATCTGAAATTTATTTCGGATTCAATCCCAGATGATACCAAAGTTTAACCTTATTTCCTTAAACTCAATTTATATGTCACCACTTGTTTCTAGCCTTCTTTAGCAATGGATTCCCAAGATACAATGTTCACTCTCTACGTTTGAATGAAAGCTGCAATTCAAATGTTTCGACGAATCTTTCGCGACGCAATACTCTTATTTTTATGTCAAATATGCAGAGTAAAAGTGTGTGCAAAATTAGAATATTATATGCTCTAATTCAGAATGATTTTGAATAAGAAAAATAGTTTGTAGTGGCACTTATTTATAGAATTGCAATGGTTAGGGTGCAACTTGTAAGAGACAAATGATTGTTCGGAAGAGACACGATTCATCATCTAGGGTGCAACCTGTAAGAGTTGCAATAGTTGGGGTTAAACAACAATTAATGGAAAGATACAACTATTAGTTTTTGGCGGAAAAAGTAGTTGGCGGAAAAAAATTATTTTGGTTCAAAACTAACTTTTGGTTTTAAGTGCCAAAATAGAAACCGAAATGGTTTTCCCTTCAACCGTGAACCAAGGTAAACACTTCAGGCCGCCGTCGGCCAAGCTGGTTCATTAAAACCGGCTCCAGGTTCGCATTCACAACGCAACCTACTACACCCACACATCATTTACAGTCTTGCAATAGCAGCACATGCACGCGTGCCGAACCGGGCAGATAGCTCATATGTGGAGTGAACCCATCTCCACATATGTGCATGTGTTATGTTAGATTATACATCTTACAAATATGAACTTGGTTATAAATAAGTTCAAGCTTCATTCCTCAATCGATGTGGGACTTCCTACTTCCTCTATTGAACCAACCACTTTAAGGCCAATTTACTTCACACCATTCATGGTTTTAGAAATATAAATATAATGTCACGAAACCTACATGTCTGGCTTCGATTTCCACTCGAGAACTCCAAGAAATATTAATTAGAGCCTAAAAAAAATTTGGGTCAAAGATGGTTCATTTTATGAGTTGAAAACTATGAACTCATGAACCCTACATAAAGATGATTCACGAAGCCTACATGTTTGGCTTCGGTTTTACATGGTTTAAAACCATGAATCAAACAATAATTTATTTTCTCATAAGAGTCTCCCAGGATTATTTAGAACTTCTATAGAAAAATATCCAAATATTTTTGTTGAAAAATTTTAATTAATTATAGAGAGTCTAGTAGATAATTCTAGAGAGTCTCTATTAGCAATTGGATGTAATAAATCTTCACCATACATTGTGTAAGTAATAATATAAATAGACGTTTGTTTGAGTCATTTCTAACCAAATTGGAAATATTCACTCATCTTATTACTGGCATTTTCTTCTATACTATTGTAACAAAATCAAAATATATTTTTTTGTTGGAGCTACTAAAATATATTTTTAAGTATTGATTTAAGAAATGTGTGTTTTGTAGAAATTAAAAAATAAAAGAGATTGTCAATTAGAAAGATATATGATTTATGGATAATATGGTTAAACCGGTCACATTGCCACTCCATCACCCAAATCTCGTAATAAGGATTTACAAAGAGACAAGTATGTTGTCTTTTCTGTACTACCATAAAAGTAACAGTCGGCCTGTAATCTTTCTTTAACGACTGGATATCTTGATAAATAAGTAAATTACATGATCAAATCCAAAACAAAGCACGTAAGTATGCTAAATGTATCTCCAGTATGCCTGGGAGATCATTCCTAGCTCTATTTCACAATCCCCTTTATCCTTGCGGTAGAAAAGATGACCAATTTAAACAAATGACTTATCTACCAAACTATCACTCAAGTTTTCATGACTTATCATAAGCACTACTGTCAAAATAATGATTAAAAACTGAAGTTGCTTTCCGATTGTTGATTGCATTGGACTCTGAGTGTATATCAAATAGGGGTTTCTCAATTTCGGAAGGTTGTGCAGCTCGAAAAGGAAGTACCCAAAATAAGTGTCCATTATCTATCCACAATTAAAATATGACAAGCTGTTTAGGAAAAATGGAAGTTAAAACGTGTTGTGTTGCATAACAAACAAAAAAAGTACAAATGTATACGGATCAAGAATACTAGCATCTACCAAGAGAGATAGAAATTGAATACTACGACTACTTAAGATCATAAAAATAAAATAAAATATATGTACGTTTTAATGCCAAAATCAATTATAGAGATTTGATTTTGATATGATTAATATTGGTAGTAGATTAAATTGGTTTGATAAGATAATACCACTCAGGAAAATAATGGTGAAAAATTAAAATCAATTTTCAAAGTTTGTAGCCAATTTAATCAATGCCTATGATTAATTTTTGCATTAATAGAAGGAAAAAGTTTCTTGTATCGAAGGCGAATTACATAAAAAAAAAAACAATACGGAGTAGTTTTGATTCAAATCAATTTGCACCAAAATGGTGCGAACATCGATGACAAATGTAAAAAATAGGAAAACAAATTTTTTTGTATATCATTAATTTTCTCTTCTACTTGTCACATACCTACCATTTTGATGCGAATTGGTTTGTATTAAAAATCCTCCCTAACTTTAATCTTCTTTTATAGTATATATATATATATATTATTTTTCATGATATCCTTTTGTTATTTTAAGATTTACAATTATGCAAAAACTGATTATTAGCATAAAAGAAAAGCTAATTTAAAATTAAAAATAAACATAAGGTTTATATGAAAAAAGATAATTACTCTTAGAAGAACAAACATATAAATTTGTCAGCCTGTGATTATTAAGCAACTCAACAAAATAATATTAAAGATGCTATAAAAGTAACCAATGTCATTGCGACAAATATAGAATAATTAATGATGCCAAATGAATACTAAAATAACTTTTCAAGCTTAATTTTGATTAAACATAAAAAGGTATATAAATTTTAATCTTCAGTCACAAAATAATAATAATGATAATAAGTAATAAAATTCTGAAAAACAATCCGTGCGAGCTAGTAGATTCATATTTATATTATCTCTTTCTATTGTGCCATTTCCCTTATTTCAGGTACTACTATCGTATCAATTCAATTCTCATTTGGAAGATGTTTGAACATGTTACGCTACTTCTATCAGTTTTTGTGTTTATTGAAGTAAAGGAAGAGAGTGATCAGCTCAAGTGTTATAAAGAAAACGACGAATCTCTATATACCTCAGCCGAAAATTATGTTCTTTCTACAAAATGCTGTCTGTTATGGAGTATTATGCAATTAAATTCATATTGTTTACGTGTTTTGGAATCGTAAGCAAGACAATAAATGGATTTTCCCGGCCATCTAATGACCGTAATCCGAAGAATAAGTTCTCTTTGCAATCACCATAAATCTATCGTTATCGCCCGTGGGTGGGATTAAACTGCATTTTTTCTATTGAGCACCGGGCTCCTGAGAATTCTGTTCATTTTTTCCAATATTTCCAGCTTTGCAATACTCAAAAAACATAAAAATGAATCTCTAACTTTATAACCAAGTCACAAGTGCGTCTTTAATGATGTGAAATTCACAGGGTGACTCGAGGCCCAAGTGTTCGTCCATCTACGGTGTTAAAAAAAAAAAAAAACATAGGCAGGCTCATTTTTCTGCAGAATTTACTTTGAAAATATAAGGGATTTCATTGGGAAAGAGCGCCAAGCATGGTCAGTGGGCAGAAACACCGTCGTAGTAGGATCAGAGTGAAATCAAAACCCAGGTGGTTGAAAGCACCGAGAGCCAGTGTCACTAAATGAATAATAAAGTTGAAGCAAAACTGCTCAAAAAATGTGCAACACGGCATGGCGTAAACAGGAAATCAACCGTTCACATTCAATTGCGTCTGCAATAAGTGCGAGGATCCACAAACCATATATTTGCCATTACAGACCCAAATCAGTTACAAGCAGCAAAGCAAACAATGATACTTTAATGTTCAATCACAATCAATGCCGACAAGAACAAAACCCAATCCCCCCTTAGAAGAAGTCAAACTCCAGATAATTCTGATCCGAAGCTGCTGCAACCATGGGCACCTTCTTTTCACCGGTAGATGTTGGTGGGGTCGGTATTCTCTCAAAGTCGACTGGCTTGGGGATATCTGGCGGGGTAGCACACCGAATCAAAGCCCAATTCACACCTTCAAAAAACGCATGTTGCTTAATCTCCGTGGCTCCCTTCTTATATGCCAGCCTGTGTTGCGGCTCTTTCACCAGTAGCCCTCTAATCAAATCCCTCGCTGCAAAACTCACCATGGGTGTTTCTGGAAAACGAAGAGGCTGTCCCACAACATTGTAAAGAGTAGCTCGGTTTCCCGACCCTTTAAAAGGAGTTTTACCAAACAATAGTTCGTATAGAAATATCCCAAAAGTCCACCAGTCCACCGCACTTCCGTGGCCCTCCCCTTTGATGATCTCGGGTGCCAAGTACTCGTGGGTCCCCACAAACGACATGGACCGAGCGCTGGTTGGCTCGACAATGAGCTCCGGTAGGGGGCTCACTTGGTTCCCAATTTCATTTTTCTGTTTCTTTTCTTTCTTTGGCTTGCTAGAAAAGAGGCGTGGGGAGAAGCATGAAGTGGGGACCACACATGATGGCTGAATGCAGGAAGGTTCAATGCAAGCTGGCTGGACACAGTAGACGGGATTCTTCTGCAACGGATCGGAACCTAGGGTGGAAGCAGATCTGATGACAGTCGGGTTAACAACACATCGGAGTGAGAGGTCAAAGTCTGATAGCATTATGTGTCCATCTTCTCTAACAAGAACATTCTCTGGCTTAAGATCACGATATACAATTCCAAGCATGTGGAGATATTCCAAAGACAAGAGAACTTCTGCCACATAAAACCTGCAACATCCAGAAAATGGAATTTTGGCTCTGGTTAGGCATCATTCTTGTTGCAAGAAAACTAATACGGAAACTAACATGATGGCTACAACCATAGTTAAGAACAATTATGAGCGCACTTAAACACCACATTAGAACAGAATGATTTATTACTTCGAATGCAGCTAGAATATGAGAAATATGACCATATCCATATAACCACAAGCCAATTTCCTTACAAATAAAAATGCGACATCAGTCGAGCCATACTAACAAAAGTAGAAATCTTATTTAAGATTTTAAGAGAGATGCGAAACTCAAAATTACAGGAGCTCTAAACCAATAATTAGAGTCAAAAGAACAAAAAAGTGAAAGTAAAATTTCCTTCCACAAAAATGAAAAGCTTTAACAGACGTTCTCCAGTTAGTAGAACTAGAATCATTTTCAACAAAACCAAAATGTTCATACTTAATAACACCAGAGAATAGAGGAAAACCCCTGGAGAGGTGAGAATACAATTCAACAGATAAATTCTTATAAACAAAACTTCCAGGAAATGATCTGATGTCTGCAAACTAATCAGTACAACCCATGCTCTAACTCAAAGGAGATTTGGTCTTCATCTAAACAGCTCGGAAAATCCAAAAACTACAAAGCAATTTATGTATATGACAAGAAAATACATGCTTCTGCCGATCTTTACCAATAAACAGCTAGACTAAACAAGGTCCCTAATGTCTGCACTTTGATGCCATCAACATTAGGCATAAAATTATTGCTATAGCACATGTAAATTGGAATAGTTGCAATATTAGTTTCTAATAAAAATTGTAACTTGAAAGACAGTAAAGGAGATAAGAGATCATACTTTACAGCTTGCTCAGTGAAGTATTTTCCTGGTTGCCTTTGCCTAAGAGTATGCAAGTCACCTCCGGGGCAAAACTCCATAACTAAACATGAAAACTTCTCAGTCTCGAAATGAGCATACAACGTAGGGAGAAACGGATGGTCCAAAGTTTGCAATATTTCTCTCTCCGTCTGAGCACGGAGAAGCTTCTTGCGGCTCTCCAACGACTCCTTGTCCATCACTTTCATAGCAAAATAACACTTGGTCCCACTTAACTCTGCCAGATAGACACTTCCAATGTCCCCACATCCCAACTTCTTCAGCAACCTAAAATGGGGCAAACCTAATACCCCATCTTTGGTGCTCGATCGAACTACTTGTATTGCTTCCCATCTCACATCATTTCCTTTATGGGGCTTACTAATGCTGCTGCTGCTATAGCTAAAAGTACTCCCATCGCTCATATCGCTACTCGTGCTACCCCTACACATGCTACTCTTTCCACTCTCGACGAAATCAACCCGATCACTGATCTTGGAAATGCTGCTTGTTTTTGCAAGGCTACCTGTTCCATCACTAATTTTGGCACAAACCGAACTATTCTTCCCACTCCCATGGTCCGATGTTTTCTTCTCTAAGTCAAGGGATACTTCGGCCGAGGACCTATTTTCGTTCAAAGCAGGGTCTGCTCTTGATACTTGTCCAATACTGAGTGCAGAAACACTTGAACACAAGGTTTTAGTTGAAGAATCAGACTGCTGCTGAAGACAATTTTCGCTTTTTTCACCCGCCAAAGCATCTCCTTGTAGCTGATTTGCAGTTCCTGCAACACATTGTTCAAGCTTGGACTTGCTTGAAGGACTAGTGGTAGCTCTTACACTATTTTTTGAGGCCATTGGGGAAGTCTGCAACACCTTTTTCCAGGGTTTAGAATGACTTATCGTATAGTCGATTACTACAAATCATAGCCATTACCTTTTACGCTTTGGACCAACAGGTGAAATGATATTCCCCTCGATATCTGATAACACAGCACAATCAAGTAATATTACAGGTAAGTTACAAAGTACTAAATTGTATTTATGTTGCTAAGTGCCGAAACACAGGCGCAATAGCGACCATAAAAAAATGAATACGGCAATTGACCCTTAAAAGAATTAAAAGGATAAGGGAAATATTATTATTAGTAATCAAATATCAATTTGTGGGCCCAGAAGAGAGAGCATTATTACGGGATTAACTAATGAATAAATACGAATACCGTTGGTTATATAGACTCAAGATTCAAAACACCCAAACAAGAAAAGGGTCAACCCAAAGTCAATTTAAGGAAGAATGGTAAACATACAACACCAAACAATAGCATTCAGAATAATGAAAGAAAAAGTCCACAAAATTAGGCAAAAGATGAGGGTAAAACTGCAGTCACTTATTATGTTTCTTGCTTGGAGAAAAACAGTCTTCTAGATGACTTGGAACATTCCACTGGTCTTTCTTCCCTCGTCCTATTTTCTTATTTAATTTCTCAATTGAGAAATCAAAACTAGAAATGTTTCACAGCGGAACTTCTCTTTCTAGAAATTTTAAAGAGAAATGCTGCAACGGATTTCTAAGTGGTAAAATGTAATGTTCAAAATTTCTCCATGACAATGTTAATTTATTATACCAAAAACTATAAAACCTTGGTTCAGTATGGGGGATAACATATTTCTACATTTCAGTATATAATATATGATTAATTTTAATATTTTAAAGAAATTGCTGAGATATTTTTTAAAATAGCGATATCTATAATGATGTTAGAATTGAATGAAAGTACCATGTAGATACATACAGTACAACAAACGAATCCCCTTATTAGGGCAATTGAAAAGATTAGATCTTGATGATCATACAGATCCCAAATCAAAATATGGAGATGGAAAGAGAAAGAGATCAAAATAGTTACTTGAGAGAGAGATTTGCTATGGTGATGGTAGAGCTTCTCTTGGTCTTCTTATTTGGGAAAATGATAATGGGGATTTTAATTTGGGAGAAAGATTATTTAGTCACTGTATTTGGAAATAAAATTAGCAACTTGCTTATAATGTTGTGAGCCTTTAACTTTTTCCAACGTAATATTAGCACATTACTGGTATTATTTTAAATGAAACTCTTGAAAAGTTATTTTGTCTTTTACTAAGTAAATCGTTATCTACATGTATTCTTGTTTACTGCTATAAACTTAATTATTTTCCTTATATATATATATATGCGGGTGCAGGGCGGGGTGGGTACTAAAGTACTGTACTTGCACCCATACCCTCTCGATGAGAAGTAAATTTTTGTATATGGTCATTTTCTGTCTACATACGTGGACTGGTGCATGTAAATTGATAGGATTTTAAAGTGGAGTAAATTTAGCCACACTTATTTTAAAGTAACATAAATTTGAAGTATGATATTCTTAATAATTACATTATATAGAATTTTCCATCGACTTAGCGACGACCACGATGTATCGTGCCGCCTCTTAATACCCTAACCGAAATGACTAAATTAAAAAAATATAAAAACAACGTAATAGTATGAGTGTGCCATTACTCTTCTAGCATGGTGCATATCCGACCGCATTAGAAGATACTGTACAATATTCACCACTTTATATAAATAAATCTCTTACAACAAGGAATAAAGAATCCTCCCTTTACTTTTTCATAAGAATTCAAAACAACTAAAGAAATAACAAGCTCAAAATATATGAGAACTGATTAACTCGTCTCGTCCGAATGCATTTATTAATTTTAATATCGTCCAATATCTCAGTAAAAACCGTAACAATGTTGAAACTACTCTCATTGTAGTTGCTTTTTCATATCAAATCATGAGGATACAATGATAAACGTGCAAACAACAGATAGTCACAAGTATGGGATGCTAAGAATGCATAACTGCATAATAAATGATGCACATATATAATATATATATAATAGATAAATGTCTCTTTAAACAATATTAAAAATAATTGTAATGCTAGAAACACATTTAAGCAGATTGAATTACTCGTGTAAAAACGTTGAATACGTGCAATGTAGCTAGTTTCCTTGTATATCTGATATATTCATAATAAAAACATCTCATTATGGATCCAAAATCAGAGGCCTAATTAAGGCGATACTAGGTGGTCTTCTACGCCCCAGTTCTGAAGTTAAATGAATCACTCGATAATTGTGTTTGTTCTGTTCTTACTTGTTAGAGACATAGTGGTGCTACAATACCGTATTAACAAATATACTACTTTTAAGTACAGAGTCGATTAGTGTAAAACACATAGATAGCTTCTACATGGAATAATTTCCAAAAAAAAAAAAAAAACTTCTAAAACTAACTTGATAAAGAGTGCCTAATACTATTTAAAAATGTGTGAGGGTGAAGAAGATTTTTTCAGCTATAATAATAGAATTTTTTGAATGAAATTACAAATCTGTCCCCGAAATTTTTTATTACAAAATTCTATTTTTGTGGCTAAAATATTATCTCACCCTTACACATGAGTCAAAAATCCATCTTGCGCGTAGAACCCTATGTCCAAACCTTGTTCGGAGTTGTTAGCTAGTCAGTAGATGCTTAGAAAAAAACATATATAATGGATCAATTATTCTTATCCATGATTTGGTAAAGAAAAATAGATTTTCTGCACTAACTGCAAATAATTAATTACTTGACCAATATAACAATTAATGCTGCAAAGTTATAATAGCAAACTCTAATCAACAAATAGATCTCGTTAATATGCTTAGTAATTTCTATTTTACGAATCATTCAGAAATTTTGTACAATACCATGAATATCTAGTTTTCCTTCGATGTCTATCTTCCGTCCTAGATAACCATTGACGAGCGAGCATTTCCAGAAAATTTTCGGAGCAATTATATTTATCAAATTTAAGTTTGTAGATCATCACTCAAACCAACACCATACTCGATTCTGCGGTAATGTCAAAATGTATCCTGTTTCATAAATTACACTTCCTGAAACAGGATTTGTTACATACAGGATTTGTTAATACCGTAGTCCTACAATACGATATTAACAAATGTACCACTTTTAAGTATGGGGTCGATTAGTGTAAAATACATATATAGCTTCTACGTAGAACCGGGTAAAGAGTGTCTAACACTATTTAAAAATTTATAAGGGTGAGGAAGGTTTTTTCAGCCACAAGAGTAGAATTTTTTGAATGAAATTACAAAATTATCACCGAAATTTTTTATTACAAAATTCTATGTATGTAACTAAAAATAATTTACTTACAATAACATTAAAAAAATGGGTGTTACACTCCTCTCCCGCCATCACAAATATGATGCATCATTTTGGGAAGTTTGTGACCCGGTGAATCCGATGCCTGTGCCACCCTACAACAGCTGATGAATTATTTCTAAAACACATATACATAATCTAGTATGTGTAATTAAAAATTTTATTTTTATAATTTGTTATTATATAAAATTCTGTTTCTGTCAACAAAAAATAATCCTCAGTATCACACATTTTCAATAGGTGTTAAGAGACCCCTTTAATTAAACCTTCTCCGGATTTTTAGCGCTAATGTAACATTAAGGTAGCATGTTGCTCATTCAAAAGCTTCCAACTATAGCTCAGATGATTTATTTTGTAAAATCTAACAAAAGAATACGAAGGTAACTAGAATCTCCCAAAATTAACTAAATTTCAGTACTCTTACCTAGCCCAGTAGTCTGAAGATTATATAGTCCCAACAATAACTCGAACGAAGAGTTACTATGAGAAGATTTATCGAACTTCAAAGTGCATTCAGAAGAACCCACACACAAAACCAAAAAATAAAAAAGTAGCTTGAGTTGATAATACGACTACATTGAAAGAGAGGTTATAGTGTAGCGTGGAACGACGTAGGAGTACTTATTAACATTTCTTTCTAGTTAGGCTGGTGGATATTGGAAGCATCGTTTTTTCCTTCTTTTTAGTTTTATTTCTATATATGACGGAAAAGCATATATTTGGACATCACACCTTTTCAAGTACAATGGGTCGGGAGGATAAACAGTTGACTGGCTGAAAAATTCGAGGATGGCTTTTCGGAAATTGTCAGATTCCTCATGCGGCAAATTGTAATTTGCTCTATTTTTCTGTTACTTACAACGAAAAAGATGAATCTATTATGTAAATAACAATATGAAAACACAATCACAATCCCTATGCGAATAGGCAAGAACATAGGAAACAAGTTGGCCTACACAAAAGCCACAAGCAAGAAAAAAGAATTGGGAAGACTTAATAAAAGACTGCCAAAACCAAAATGGAAAATACAAAGAACGAAAAACAAAAAACCCCAATTCATTATAAATTTATAACCCAGTTTTCAATTTCCAGCCGGGAAGCCTACTAAGATTTGACGATTATTTGACATAGTCAAAACACACTGTACCAAATAAATAGGTAATTGAGTGCGAATAATTAAAAAAAAGATGGGAGTTTAAATCTTTTATTAAATCGCCAAGCCCCAAAGAGAAGCAAAAATGTAGCTTCAAACTCAACTTAGTTGCATTGGCTAGATGAAATTACCATGCAAAATAAAGGGTGATCATCGGATCTTTGATTAAAGAGGCCCTGCGAAAGTACCATTCTCCCTCTGTTCGTTCCACTTCTCAATCTGTAATAATCAATGCAAAAACACAAAATAAGGAATGGTACATACAACTATGCTCGGACAATGCATATGAGGAGGGACATTGGAAGGACAGAATTGCATAAATGAGATTCATTTACTTAATTTAATGTTCAAAAGAGTAATGAATTAATGCAGATAGTTTCAAGGATGTCTATTCATGCACATGTGGTTGCTTGACAAAGATCTAAAGTTCTAAAGTTCTCACTGAGTTATTTGCATGTTTTTACATGTCTTCATATTGTTTTCCATTTTAATTTGGTGATGATTCTCAGAACCAGAAAATTGAAAGTGTTTCCAGAGATAGATAGTCACATTCGTTCTCCAGTGTTGCTTTTCATTTTCCCCCAAGTTTAAATTCCAATAGAAAACATAAGACAGGTCAAGAAATAGTTATTTGACATGTGGCTTTGGTTTTAGATCAAAGAAATCGATATACAATTGAGAGGATTGTTCTTTAATCCAACTCACTCATGAGAGAGAGAGGATCGACTCTTTGTTCTGTGGTGACAGAATATTCTCTTTCCTGCATAGGCAGAACTACTAAGAGCGGTCTAAACTTCGACCCATATTACTTATTCATTCGATTCCAAAACTTAACGTTAATAAGAGAAGCCAAATGCACGCTAGCAATTTCTACCATTATGTGTTGGAGAGTACAATTCAAGTACTTACATTTTTGAAAATTCAAGGCGGAAAGTGGAGATCTTGGTTACAAGTCATATGTAATCAAATATTTAGGCCGAGTTTGAAAATACTGGTGTTTATCAAAATCTGTTTTTCAAAACTGCTTTTGAAAATTGATTATAAAAGTAGGTATAATTTTAGTATTTGAAAAAATATTTAAAAGTTGCTTTGATAAGTACTATGATGTTTGGTAAATTGATACTTTTTATTGTGAAAAAACAAAAGTATGTATGTATTACTATATATATGGACGACACAGTGCACAAAACTCTCTCATTACGAGTTATGGGGAGAGTATAATGTATGTAGACCTTACCCTTATTTCAGAGAAGTTGTTTCCAAGGTACGAACCTGTAACCCTCAAGTCACATTGGAGACGTGTATGACCCTAACCGATAGAAATATTTAAGTTAGGCTCTTAGCGCCACTAATATCAATTTTAGGAAAGGCTGAACATGAATCAACTATGATATTTAGATGACATGTAAATAATAAGCAAACTCCTAGACAATTCCTATTATTGTACCCGAAAAGAAAAAAAAGAAAAAAGCCCCCCACAAATAGCTCAATTGAGTATTTCTTTGTAATTTAAACTCAGAAAGCCATTTTACGGTGATTAAGAGATAAAATTAGCAACATCACATGTAAAACCAATTGCAAAAAGTGGCAAACAACTACAACACTGGAAACTTGATTAAGGTAACTTATGAAGCTTGTGCCAAAAATCTGTAGCAATTAAGCATTAGGTCACAGAAGATATTAATAATTTGACAATAAACAAATTCAAAATGGCTAAAACCTGCTATCAGGGCTCCACTTGATAATAGGAAGGAACAAACAAGATTACGCTACATGTAAAGAAACTAGTGCATTCATAGTATTTTTGATACTTGTACAAGCTACCAGTGTTAGGTATAGCACACAAATGCATAAACAACTAGTTTGGAGAAACAAAGAAAAGAGGGGAATAAAAAGCAACCCACATAAACATAAGAATGTAGTGTAGTGCAGGTTTAGGTGGTACCTTTAGAGTTATATTATTGGTTTTCAATATCAACATCCTGCTCCTCGGGCTCCTCATCTGAATGCTCGAACCCATAGTCTTCCATATCTGCATCTAAACAAATAGTAAACAAGTTGGTAAAAACAAAAACCAAGTCCAACGGCTAATTTAAATAAATCCATGTAATAATTTTTTGTACGGAAGAATGACAATTTGCTAGTATGACACAAGATGCTCTTGTACATTTTCAGAAAAAAGGAGGGGAAATATATGCTTTTGTATATTTAAATAAATATATATGCATCTTATGCACCTGTGTCATACTAGTGTTAAATTAAACCTTATTAGCAAATACGGCTGAAATCTACTAACAGAATGTTTGGTGAGAAGGCAAAATCTAGCATTAGTTGCTTATATCTTTGCATATGTAGAGAGAAATATTTACGATATTATTTGTGTTCTCTTTTAGATTTGTTTGGTCAATATCGTAGCCATTGGTGGACCTAGGATTTCGTGTTTTAGGAAGGGGGAGTCCACATGTTCAGGATAAGGCACTTATTTTTATTTTCTTTTTATCTTTTTATTTATTTATTTTTTGTTCGGGGGCCATATACTAGAGCTATTCGAGAAAATTCAAAATTTATATATATATCACACATTATATTGTGGAGGTAGTCATAGTTATTTTTATTTCTTGTTTAGTCCCTAAGGATCCTGTATATAGACCAGTATTGTATTTATTATACACCTGCAACAGCCGGCCATGGAGTGTGAGCTTCATGCCCTAGATTCTAATTGGACTTGGACGTTGGTACCTTTGCCCCAGGTGAGAAGCCGATTGGCAGTAAGTGGGTCTATAAGACCAAATTGCAATCTAATGGCTCTGTCGAGTAGTATAAAGATACATTTGTATATGTGGCCAAGTTGATCACTATCCGTTGCCTACTATCTATTGCAGCTTTCCATGAGTGGGAATTCATCATTAGGACATCCATAATGCCTTTTTTCATGGTGATCTTGAAGAGGTATACGTCATTACCACCGGGTTATTCAGTTAAGGGAGAGACACGTGTTTGTCAGTTACACAAGTCTCTCTATGGCCTTAAGCAGGCTTCTCGGAATTGATATTCAAAACATTCTCCCGTACTACTTTTAGCAGGTTATCAACAGTCCCAGTCTAATCATTCCCTTTTTACACGCGTTGTGGGTTTTTTGTTCACCGCTATACTTGTTTATGCCAATGATATTATTGTTGCGGACAACGACCCGAAAAGTATTGTGGCTATCAAACATTTTTTAGTAGATTGCTTCCGCATTAAGGATTTGGGCAAGTTAAGGTATTTTCTGGACTTGGAGGTTGCACATACTTCTGATGGTAATTTCCTTTCTTAGCGAAAATATGTACTTCTTACAGACTCCAGTCATTTGGGAGCACGGCCTTCTGCTTTTCCGATGGGGCAGAACATACGTCTTCGTCCCGATGATGGCACACCTCTTTCAGACCCTGGTATTTATCATTGCCTTATCAGGCGCCTTACTTATTTGACGATTACTCGTCCTGACATTTCTTTTGCAGTTAGTTACCTTAGTCAGATCTTGTAGTGCCCTAGTGATTTTAACCTTCAGGCTGTTTATCGGGTTCTACGCTTCACTAAGGATACTTAGGATATGGTATTTTCTTCTCCTCGACTTGTGATATTCACCTTGTTGCGCTGTCCTACTATACGTTACTCTACTACTGGCTTTTTCATCACTTTGGGTACTAGCCCTGTTTCTTGGCGTTCTTGTTCTAGTGCTAAGGCTGAGTATCGTGCTATAGCCACTACGACTTGCGAGATTGTCTGGCTTACTGCTCTTCTTCGTGATTTGGGTGTTTCTTCTTCTCAGCTTTTTTGAGATAACCAGCTTGCTATCTACATTGCATGAAATTCTATTTTTCATGCGCGCACAAAACACATTGAGATTGGTTGTTACTTTGTGCGTAACAAGCTCTGTGCTGGTCTTATTTTGCCTACTTATACTCCTGCGCACTTATAGTTGGCGGATATATTTACTAAGCCTTTAGGCCAGGAACTTAATCAGCATTTTTCAAGTTAGGCATTACGGAGCTGCATATTTCAACTTATGCAATGTTGAATTTTATATTTGTCTTGTATTATATATATCACGCATTATATTGTGAAGGTAGTCATAGTTATTTTTATTTCCTGTTTCGTCCTTGAGGATCTTGCATATAAACCAGTCTTGTATTCATTATTCAATGAATAATGAGAAAATTGCCCGTCAATGTCAAAATCAGGTAAAAATAAAGCAAGCTTTGAAGAGGATACCAACCAACCAACCAACCAACCAACAAAATCATTATTAGTAATTAAAAGAAGAAGAAAAGAATATAACAACGGAAAGCAAACAGAGAAAGCACATCATAAAGGGCTAATTTAGGAGGGAGGGAGAGAGAGTTATTATTGGATTTTAGTTATCATATTCTAAACTCTAAATTAAACAAGCAGAGCAGAGCAGAGCAGAGAAGAGAAGAAAACAAGGAAGAAACCAAGCAGCAGAAAAAGAGAGAGAAAGAGAGAGATAGAGAGAGAGAGAGAGATAGAGAATCACCCACCGGAACCCATTGTCCTGAGAATAGAATCGCCGCTCCAATCCGCAACAATAATCCGTAAAGTACCAGTAGCACAATGACAGGGACGATACAAAGAAACCTTCCTTCATATCAATCATCAATCAAATACTAAAAACAATAAATATATTTAAGGACATTATCAATAACACCCCCAGATTTACCCATTTATTAATTTAGTCCCAATATTCCAAATTTCACCACTCAGGTTTCAAGAACTCTTCAAAAAGGTAGGTCCCTGTGCCATTATTTGGGCTATTTTTGTCCTAGTATTGATTTTACACTATATTATTATGATTCAAATTATAGTATAGTATTAAGGCTTTATCTGTAAAAAGATATAGTATAAACAAAAATATAAAAGACTACAACGTAGGAGTAACATATTCTCAAACAAATACTACCATATATTCTCTGTTTTCCCTTCAAATTACTTGCTAAAGATGCTGGTCCACACTTTTCAAATATATATATATATCAACTCATATCAAGCTTTTCAGTCCCAAAAAAAATTCAAGAAATACTGACCGATGCTCCCGAGAAAGCTTGCCTCCGATCATCAATTCAGGTCACTATGAAAGGTGTTTATAAAATATGATTTATAATTAAATTCGAGTGTATCAGATGAGCAACTTATTTTCACCAGCAATAGTAGCAGAATAGCTGGAAATAGTGGTCATCTGAAATCAATTAATAGTTCGTGACGATTGTAAGATATTTACATGATTTATTGCAAAAATATTATCACATGGTGGACTGTTTTATAAAATGGCCTAGTGGTGGTTTTCCTATTTTTTACCCTTAAAAATGTAAACAGAGAAGACATCTGCGGTTCTATTTTCCTTCTTCCTTGGTTGGTTATATACCAAAAACCTTGCAAAAAAATTTGCATGACAGGGTTTTCAATTCAGGGAGCAAGAGAATTGAGCTGAGTAAATTGTAAGTAACCTCTTATTGCGGAAAATAAAATAAAAAAACAGACCTATACATAATAATCAATAGATACAGACGTATACATAACCAATGGATAGATACACTCCACTATAGACAAAAGCCATCACGTTGACTGGTGTAGGTAATATTTGCCAATAATAATAAAAATACAAACGTTTCCGTTCAATTTTGGAGAATGGCCGAAAATGAAGAACTTGACAAACTGAAACAATCACAACACCCATCATATTACTCTAGCATAAAAAAAGGAAGGGAAAAAACCAAAAAACACAACAGTGCACACAAAGTCAAGATCACCACCCAAAACCAAGAACCTTCTGATACTGATTCTTGCTTAAATAAATCCAAAGATTATTACTTTTAAGCTAAAGGTAAGTCTCCATCGATCTCTTGCTTAGGCCGTGTGCTGGTAATGGGAGGGACCGTTTCAGTTAGGCAGGCCTTCATAACTAAATGCATGACAAAATAATAATAATAATAA
>MKEJ01050466.1:0-16397 GCA_001753735.1 Embelia ribes | reverse complement strand
ACTAAAATCTATGTACATTACATGTATATCATGTAGGGTGTATAAGAATATACATTTGGCTTTTATATATAATGGAATGAAATTTTGATATCTTTTAGGGATGGCTCAATTTATCTTCAAAAGTACTCCAATATGGAGTTAGATATTGATGAGATTGAAGAAAAGTTGAAGGAAAAAATAGGTTTAATAATTTGGGTTTATGAGTAGAAGATGAAATTAGAGATAAAGAAGAGTCAATAGGATGAATATTAATATAAAAATGGAGAAAATTGATGTAATATAATTTGATTTAAAAAAAAATTAAATTTTGAAGATGGAGATAAATTGGAAAATATGGTTGAAGTGGAAGAAGATGAATAAGATTAAGAAGAGGTATGACAAGTTTTGATGGTGAAAAAGATGAAGTGTTGGAGAGAATGCTAGTAAATGTATCATTACACTTGAGTGCCAATAATAAAAATTATGATTCTATTAAAATTAGCCTTGAGGACAATTACTAAGAGTCCTAAGAAAATGTAATTTCGGCTTTAGGAATGTAATAAAGACATATTGTGAGTTAGTACGATTACTTTTTTATCTTGACCCAAAAAGCCTATAAAAATAAAAAGGCTTATTTTCAGAAAGTAAAAATTATAATTTGTTTCCACTGGGTGCATCTAATTATTATAGTTGATGTCTTGATTTTTCTAAATTTATACTTCATTCTCCAAGTTTGTCCATAACCTTATTAGTCTTAGTTGGATTTACAAATTGTATTTTTAAAAGAAAAATACAATTATTTTATTCTCTTTTCTACTTGCAATAATAGAAGTACGTTTTTGTTTATTCCATTATGTATTTATTAGTAAAGTAATGCTATAAGAATTTCTTTCATTATATCCCCGTTTATGTCCCAGTATCTATTCAATTCACTCCCACCATTCTCCCTTCATGGGAACATAATAGGAGAACCCGCTCTTACGCCTATATATGAGATCGTCCGAACATGGTGAAAACCAATAGTCAATGTGACGGGTGGAGGGAATTATCATGAAAAATGAAAATAGATAAAATTATAAAATGATTTATTATTTGAAATTTTTAAATATTATTCCTTTTTATTGTGTAGTTTACTATTTTTTAGGATAACATATAAATTTTCAATGAAATGAGTGGACATTAGTCATAGAGTTGTTTGGGGTGCCCTGTTATTTCACCAAAAACCGTAGGATGAAAGACTATAGTATCAGAAATCATAGGGGTAAAACGAAATACTTAGATACCTATTGGGAGAAAACTGTAATTCACCCTTTTAAGAAACCTAGGGCAACCTAGATATAAATACCCACATTCTCCACATCCTCTCTCCTCTCAGGTCGCAGCCACTGGAAGAGAGGCGCGAGGAGAGAGAGAGAGAGAGAGAGATGGTGTCGTTGAAGCTTCAGAAACGGCTCTCAGCGAGCGTACTCAAGTGCGGGAGGGGGAAGGTGTGGCTCGATCCCAACGAGTGCAATGAAATCTCCATGGCCAACTCCCGTATAATCTCTCTCCCTATCTCTCTCATCTCTCCTGTATCCATTTTTTCCTATGTATGTATGGCTGTGTATTTTTGCTGTATTTTATTAGGTTTAGACTTTAGAGGACTATTGATGCTTTGTGGGATATTTGTTTGACATCATTGCTTTGTGAAAAGCGAAGATTTTGATTATTGTTACTCTTACGTGGGCTTAGTTATTCGATTCTTCTGTTGGGTTTTTGTATTTATCATGTGATTAGCTAATTATGGGTAGTAACTAAGAGCATTTACCTTTCTTATTAAATTTCTAAATCTCATTTTCTAGAAAACTATTTTCCTTACAGAATAGAAATTAACCATTTTCAGTCTTTCTAAAATTAATTTTCTACACAATTAATTTAATAATATACAAATATAAAAATTTTTAAAAAATATTTTTTGGACATGTTGACATTTGTTTTATATATTGGCAGAAAAAAATTATTTTTTAATTGAGATGGTGAATAGAAACCTTCTCATTAGAGAAAGTCGTATTTATAGAAAGTTTAATGAAAATAGAGAGACTGAATTTGACACATTTCTTATCCGTTTATCCTTTCCTTTTCTCAAATGAGAAAGAGAAAGGAGGTTGAGAAAGGCTAATGTGAATGCTGTAATATATCTTTGTTGGGCTGTGAGCAAATTAGGGCATTTGCTCTAGCCTTGCTAAATTCCATTTCTCTTACTCAAATGAGATAGAGAAAACAGAAATATTCTATTTCAGAAAATTTTCTAGCAATTTCTATATTGACTATCTTTAATGAGAAAATTGCTATTCACATTTTCTCTACAAAAAAAGTAATTTTTTCCCACCAAAATGAAAAACGCACCTACATATTTTAAATTTTCGACATTTTATAATAATAAATTAATTTTATGAAATTGCTATTCTATAAAAGAAGTGGCTCTCTAGAAAGTTAGATTTTGAAATTAAGTGAGAAAGGCAGGTTGGAATATACTTAGTGAACTCCGTAAGGGACTCCTACCAATGCCACTAAATGAGTCTGTATTTTAAATTTAGTGACTAAATCCAAGTGTACCTCCTAAGAGTGTATCTAAAAACTGTATGATCTATTGAAACATAGTTGGTTTGCTACAATGATACCCTTAAACTAGGGGACTACTGTTTCATTCCCATTTATATTTTTAAGTTCAAGGGGTCGGGCATTCTCATCCTTATGTCTATTAAAGTTTGAAGGATAGATATTAAATTTGAGGGCTTGAAAATAGGTACACTGGTTGAAGTGTGTTTTTTTAGGTGGGATAAATGAGTAGAACTGAAACATTAGTTCACTTTCACCTTAGATAGTTTTATATTCCAAGGGTGTTTTTTATGAAAAAATTATCATTATTCCCATTTATGGTTTGAACCCTAACTCCAAACCATGTGATTCCGATCAGTTGGTACAAACCTTAAGATTCATTAGCATCCGTAATATTGTGACTTAAAATGAATATCTTTCCCAGTGTTTGCGCTCTCAGATATGTAATATGCGATGTATTTATGCCGAAACTAGTGTGCCACTTATTTTGGGAGATCTGCTGGAGTGAAAATTTGAAATTATCACATTTTGTAACGTGGTTGGACCTCAAAAATGTGGCTTACCAGCTACCCAATAAATAATTGGTGTGTTCTTATTATTTCTGTACGTTGTATAATATCTATGGGAGATTGTTATTGATGAATGACCCTTGTAATACAGCTAAGATATGGGGTTCTGTCCTGGTTACCTTTTACTTGTTAAGACATCTATTATTTTGTTAAGTCTGTTACTTCCATGTGAACGCTGTTAATCAGAAATAGAAATCTCGACATAAAATGTTTTTTTCAAAATTTCAGAACTTTATTCTGTGGTCTTACTTTTTTTCATGTGGAATTCATGTCTCTAACTGGCAAGCGTAAAGCACAGAATGTTAATAAATGTGCTTATTTATATATGATTGTCAAATTCTTTTGGTTTATACTTGTGTTATTTTTTATGGTTTCATTTTGAAGCCAAGGTTTTGTTGTTTTTGATGCAGGCCAAAACATAAGGAAATTGGTCAAGGATGGCTTCATCATCAGGAAGCCTACCAAGATCCACTCGCATTCTCGTGCTCGTAGGATGAAAGAGGCTAAGCGGAAGGGCCGTCACTCTGGATACGGTATTTCCTTTAAATTACACTGCTAATACAGAATGTGCTTCCATATGTTCCCATTTTTTTGTTGAGCATTACACTGTTACGTATTTTAATACGTAGTTTTCAAAAGATTCGACATGGATGCTCTAAAATATTGAAATTAATAATGCGTTCTACAGCAGAAGAAATACTAGATAGTGGAAATATACTATTTGATGCAGTTTCATTTCTGTTCAAAAAGTTATGAAATTTAATTGCTGATGATGTATGTCAAATATAGATGCCATTTGCAGTAGCTTGGAAAGTGTTTGATTTGTACATGTAACGAAAGTATTGAATCCTATAATGTTCTGAACAACTGATCTAACCCTCAGACCTGGTAAACAAAATTGTTCCAGTCTCACACTGGTTCAAAAGGTTCTGAAATGTTAAACATAATGTGTATTATGCGTAAATGCTAGTTGCAGTATTTTGAGGTTGTGTTTGGATTTTCTGGATTTTATGTTGGCTGATGATGGTTTACAGGTAAACGCAAGGGTACCAGAGAGGCAAGGTTGCCCACGAAGGTGCTGTGGATGAGGAGAATGCGTGTGCTTAGACGTTTACTCCGCAAGTACAGGGAATCAAAGAAGATTGACAAGCACATGTATCATGACATGTACATGAAGGTGAAAGGTAATGTTTTTAAGAACAAGAGAGTGCTTATGGAGAGCATCCACAAGTCCAAGGCTGAGAAGGCTAGAGAGAAGACGTTGTCTGACCAATTTGAAGCTAAGCGTGCAAAGAACAAGGCTAGCAGAGAAAGGAAGATTGCTAGGAGAGAGGAGCGTTTGGCCCAGGTAATATACATGTGATCTAATTCAACTTTATAAAACTTCTGTTTGCATTTGAGTTGCATCTAATTCTACTTTATAAAATTTCTGTTTGCATTTGAGTTGCATTAAAATTTAGGGAAGTTTTCTGGACTTTTGGTGACCAAGGAGTTGAATGGAACATTTATTCATGCTTATAAACCATTTTTTTGTTGCTTTACATCAAAATGATGCTCATCTTGTGAAATGCCAAAAAACTTTCACTTTTAATTACATGTGGGTAAATAATATTAAACTATGGTAAAAGATTCTATTCTCTGTTTTTATATCTGGCACCTGGCTTCATTAATGATGAATTCTTTTTTAGAATATACATTGGGGATGTCCTCTGTGTTCAATGAGTTACAAGCAAAACCTTTTTGGGTCTTTAATTTGTGTTTTTTCTATTTTCGTTGTTATCCTAGAAATATGTCAATGTTGCAAGTACCCTTGCAAGTGATTTGGTATTTTAATTTCTAAAATGGTAAATTTGTGGTTGACCTCACAAAAATTGAAATTTGGCTGTTGATCAAATTTGAGGTGTACATTGTCTACTCAACATCTATTTAATACAAAGTTCGGATTTTATCCTCACCTGTATTTCGTCCCATCTTATCTATTATTATTCACCATGACAACTATATTAGTTACTCCCTTGTCCCTTGTCCAATTAATATAGGCCTACTTTTTTCACTTGGATTAAGAAGTTACATTTAATGAGGATAAAGAAATTAACTTGATTATTACTATTCCAAAAATACCCTTTATTGCACCCTATTAATGTTTCTTGATATTGTAAAAAATTGTTGGTGTTGATAAAAAGTGACCATATTAAATAGGGGCATGATAGAAAAGATTTCTCTGCACTATTTTTTTAAAAAGGAAATAGGCCTTTATATATTGGGACGTATGGAAAAGAAAGTGGGTCAATACAAATAAACCGGTTCGGTTGGGTTCTAAACCGAGAAACCGAAGTAAAAAAAAAACTGAAAAAATGCACTAAATTGATCAATTTTTCCCTCAAGAAACATATATTTTGAATGTGGAGAGATGGTGAGAGGAGCTTCATGTTTATCCTTGGCTCTTTGCCACTGTAACCTAAGGGTAAAAAATGTAGCCATATCAAGAATAAATCCGCTTCGGTTCGGTTAAACTGGAAAATTTAATATTAAAACCGGAAACGAACTGATTTAACCGGAAAAATTGAAAATTTCAACTCGAAAAATCCAAACCGAACCGAATTGAAACTAGTTTGGTTCGATTTCCAGTTTAACGTGTAATCTGCACACCCTTATTATCTGTTCTTGTATTAAGAACTATTCCATTCTATTTATTCTCATGCATCCTAAATCTCTTCAATATTTCAACAGGGACCAGTAGAGAAAGCACCACCGCAATCCGCTGCAGCAGCATCTGCAGCTCAACCTACTCAGTGAGTTAAATTGTTCAATTATGCAATCCTAGTATTTCCATTTTGCATATACCCCCAAAAGAGATGTTTTATTTGAAATAGAACTTGATTACTCATCTTGTGTAACAGGGGGTTGAAGAAGTCGAAGAAGTGAGCTCGTTGCAATTGAGATTAATAATTTTGTATTGCAAGTATGTCGGTTTTGATAATAGTTGAGCACTTTTGACCTGTCTGTTTTGTTTTCTATATTTGTTCTTCATGTTGAACCTTGTGCTTACATGAGAAACTAGGCTTAAAAACGTCGATACTTGGCTTGAACTTTGTTGTTGGCTTTTTTTTTTTTTTTTTTTTTTTTTAAAAAAATTTTGGGGGTTTTCCTACTTCTTTGCTAATTTGATCCATTCCATAGGCATGGCTGTTATGGATTTGTTGTTCTTGCATCTATCCTATCAATTGGAAGAATCACTTATATTTCTTTTAGGTTAAAAAGAGTGAATTCAACACGAGTAGATGTGAAGATGGTGAAACTTGATCGGTTTCTGGTTGTTGGACTTAACCTGTTGTGCTTTACCATATTGTTTTCCATGTTAATGATAGATGATAGTAAGAGAAAAGGATAATTGGAAAGGATTAGATGATATGATCCGTAAATCAGGTTAAATTTTGTCACCACTAATTTTAGTGATTGGTAGTGATTGATGCATGGGGAATAAATGTAATGAAATTTTCAGCGTTACTTAATGTGATTTGAGTGCTGGTTATAGTCATGACTAGCAGACTGGGGGTGGAAACAAATTGAGTTGTTTGCGAGCTGCTTCTTCTCAACCTATTGAACAATTGACTCGGTCTTGACTTGAAAACTGATGGCTTTTGTTTGAGCATGAGGCAATACCGGTTCTGATTTTGAGCTTGAGTAACAAACTCTTTGCTTCTAAAAACTTTTTAATGGCTTGACTTGATTACAACTAAGTGCATTTTATAATTTTACTGTACATCTAATTAAATGTTATGTTGAGGCCACGGTCGAGATTTTCACATCCTATGGAAGATTATTTACCGAACAAAGAAAATATTGAGCTGTGTGTAATTTGATAATTTCTAACCACCACAATGTAGCCTCCGAGCTGCGATGGAGCCATGAATTAAACATGTATGTTGCTGAAAGGATATAAAGTTTTATACTAGAATATTATGCATTTGGTGGGTTTTTTGAAATTATTGTGGTGATATAGACCTCCATTAAACCTTTAGCTTACTTAATGAGGAACTTCAAAATATAAATTTTTATAAAACCCTCTACAGAATGATATATACATCTTTATTGTATTATAGATGGATAATCTCCAATTTCTAGGAACTCAACTTCAAAATGCCTTTAATATTAAAATAAAATAAAAAAAAAAACTCGCTCGAAAAATATGAAGGTTCAGACTCTTAGTTTTGATTGAAATGAATATTTGAAAGTAAATCTATTTTGTCCTGTAAATTAATCTACTTTGAAAGTTTGTCTTAATCCTGAAAATAACGATTGTAATTTTTTTTCTTAAAATCGAAAATGACATAGGAAAAAGAATATAAGAAGGAAACAGCCCTTAATTCAAAATAAATTACTAAATATGGAAGTTTTCAAACGTATGTGCTAATTAAAGTAAAATATTAAATCATTATACAACAAGAAACAATTTTTTGGGTACAAAATTTAATCAAAAAATTTCAATTCAAGCTAATAAAATACTTATTATTTATTTATTTATTATTATTATTATTATTATTTGCAAATTTTATTAGTATGAAAGGAATAGATCATATACGGGTATTGTTTTTGAGTTTAGGCAAGTTCAATGAAAAAAAAAATTGTTATAAAAAAAATTATTGGTAATAATTGGTAAAAATATTTGGAAGAGAAGGAGATTATTGTTAATTTTTCAATTTAATTAGTAATTTTATTTATCATTATTTTTTAAATTTAATATGATAGTTAATCTCACTTGATTAAATATTTTGTACTAACTTTGTTTAGACTTACCATTCACAATATGAGTACTCTAAAAAAACGAAAGTGCAAAGTTAATCTTGAACATTAAAAAAAATTTAATTCCAATATTCATAAAAAATGCCATAAAATAGGAGCAAATAAAATAAGATAAAACATATGTGGACCATAAGAAGAAATGTTAATAGCATCTTAACCATGTAAAAATAAATTTATCGTATCTATACACATTTTTATTTAAAGTAATGTGTCTATGTACAATACTGACTCATAATTGTCTTTTTTTTTTTTTTTAATCATATCTTTATTCCATTATCTTAAACGTGCTTAAGAATTTGAACAAATAACTCTAAAAAATTATAAGAAATTCTCTGATGGATCCAAAGTGCGCAATAAATGTACCCTAAAGAAAGCCTATAATATAACGACCATTATAGTGACAGAATTAATTTCCTTTTAAAAATTTTAATTTTTATATTTAAAAAGATATTTAAAGTTTTGATTATAAAAAAAATATAACCAATATTTGATCATTGAATGGAAAACCAGAAAGATACCATCTTCTAAGGGTTATAGGCCCAATTAAAAAATAATATTGAAATATTAACATTTCACGTGTACAATATTTGTGAAAATAGTTACAATAGGTATACATCTATTTGAAAATAAAGAAATAATCTTCAATAATATAAGTTATTTAGTAAAAAAGAAAATAGAACCAAAATAATAAATTTTATGAAAAAAATCACCATAAACAAATATTATTGCCGGTCATTCTTCTCAATTTTTGTTGTAATATTTGAAAAATTATAACAAAAATATTTTTAGTCAAAGAATAGTAAAGTTAAGTTATTACTCTCAATCAATTCAAGATAATACCCCAAGAAAATAAAATAATAGTAACGCCCGTATCCGTTACAAAATCCGTTGCCAATTACATCTTGCAACTGATTTCTATCCATTGACATTTAAGCCGTACCAAAAAGTCAACATCGAAATGACCAAATCTATTTGCCAATTAGCAACAGGTACCTCTGTTGCAAATTTGAAAGCACCAGTTGTAAAATCCCTGGCAAAGAACATATAAAATTAAGATTACATAAAAAATAATATATAAATCCACCGCAACATCCGTTGCAAATAAAATTATATATATATATATTAATTTGAATCGCAAATTTCGTTGCTAAATATTAACTAAAAATATTTTTTATTATTTTTTGATCACAAATTTCGTCGCTAAATAATAATTAGAAATATTATTTTATTATTTTTCGTTCTAAATTTTGTTGCAAAATAAATTTTAAAATTATTATTTTATTATTACCCATTGCGAATTCCGTTAGCAAATAATAATTAAAAATACTATTTTATTAATTTTCATTGCAAATTCCGTTGCAAACTAAATTAAAAAAGTATTATTTTATTACTATCCGTTGCAACTTCCGTTGGTAAATAATAATTAAAAATATTACTTTATTAATTTCCATTACAAATTCCATTGCAAACTAAATTAAAAAACTATTATTTTATTACTATTTGTTGAAAATTTTATTGGTAAATAATAATTAAAATATTATTTTATTATTTTTCTTCACAAACTCTGTTAGTGTAATGCCCCGAAAATTCACACAACTCCGAGCACGCCGCCAACTAACATTCTCAACATTTAGAAAGCAGTTCTTTTATGAAAACATATCACATGATTAAAATCAACGAAATCTAATGATAATGACACAAAATCCAATAGGCCTTATTATTATGTTTTTGGCTTTACATCTTTATTTTAAGCTGTCTAAAACATAATCACGGTCAACGGCCTACGACTGTCTAGAAAATTAAATAACAAAACATAAGAAAACACTAATACTGAATCCAACCCTCGCAATAACGTCCCATTCAAACTTGACCATTTTATGCTTTTACAGGTCATTTAAGAAGCTATAGTCGAGAAATCTTTCACAAATCTTATGTAGTAACTTGCTAATGCCATGAAATTACAAATCTCGAAACCATTCTTAAGCCGCTTCCAATTCATTAACGCCTCAACCTTCGATAGATCTACTGCAACCCCTTATGCCATTATAATATGCCCCAAGAATCTCACTTCTTGAAACAAGAACTCATACTTCGATAGTTTTTTGTACAGCTGATGATCCCACAATGTCGTCAATATGGTTCTCAAATGTTCCCGATGTTCCTTATCATTCCTAAAGTAAACAAGAATGTCATCTATGAAGACAATAACAAACCTGTCCAAGGACTCCCGTAATTTCATCAACCCAATAAATACTGTCAGTGTATTCATCAACCTAATAACCAGAAACTCGTAATTTCATTAACGAGTTCCAAAAGTAGTATTTGAAATATCCTCCACTCATATCCACAACTGGTGATACCCCAAACAAAGGTCAATCTTCGAAAAGCTCTTCAACCCCTTCAACTGGTCAAATAAGTCGTCTATCCTCGATAATGGGTACTTGTTCTTAATTGTTACTCGATTAGCTTCCTGTGGTCGATATACATCCTCATCGACCTATAATTCTTTTGTACGAATAATACCGGTGTGCTCCACGATGACGTACTCAATTAGATAAAATCATTGCTCAACATATCCTAAAGCTGAATCTTCATCACCCTTAACTCTGGTGTCAAATTGTAAGGAATTGCATAATTAAAATTCGATCCAGGAGCAAGATCTATCGTGGACTCCACCTCACAATATGGCGGCATCCCATTAAAATCCTCTAAAAATATATCAGGAAAATCACAAATGATTGGAGGCAATTTTGGATATGCCTCTCCAGTCTCAGAAATAGAAAAAGTTGCCAGGATACAACTAAGAGTGTCTGTAGCTGATCCGCCGAATATACAAGGAAGGTCTTGTTCTCCAACATACTGAATAGTCACCCCTTCCTCGGGGAATAGTGTAACCCGATGAAGGTCATACTTAATCACAACACGGTTGGTCGATAACCAATCTATGACTAAGATAACATCAAATCCGGACATGTCGAAGATGATCAGATTACATTCAAAGCTATGGTTGGAAATGATAATGGAACGACAACGACATAGAAACCTCGGAACTATATCAGTGCCTATAGGAGTAAAAACCGATATATGAGAATTTATGTACTTTGCTTCTAACCCCAATGACTGAACTAAACCCGTAATAACAAAAGATCGAGATGCCCCCATATCAAATAGAACATGTGCACAAGAAGATTGAAAAAGTAAAGTACATCAAATAACGAATGCCATCGCTGAAGTAATAGAAATCTCCTGAAGCATGTACAAGCATATCGGTACCACTGATGTAGAAGTAGGAGTGGCTGCTCGGTTTTCAGCCCTCTATTAACCACTACAATTACTCACCATCCCCGACTGAACTAACATGGCTGGCGGTACTAGTGGTATGGTACAAGCTATTTGATTTGGTGCAGTCGTCCCCAAATAAACTTTCTACATGTGCACTATAGCTTCACATTGTTTACACTAAATGGTAGGGGAATAACTCACAATATGCCCTATTTTCCTTGCAATTATAGCATACCTTCCGCCCCTGTATTCGCAGATCCTATCCCGGAAGTAAAAGACTTTTGAACTGATTGCCCCCTGTGGAAATGATGTCCTATCCTCTCGACCCCTTTTCTTGTTACCTTGATTATCATTATGTCCTCGTGACCGATGTCTTTGACTTGATCCAGAAGTTCTTTCCCTCTTCTTTTCTTAAATCTTCCTTTCTGGAAGATCAATGATGTCATGTTTATCGGACTTCTTTACTGCCTGATCATACATGGTTGGTCTTACTATTGTCACAACACTGCAGATACGAGGTCGTAACCCCTTCATAAATTGTCAAACCCTCTCCCCTTCCGTAGGTACATATGCTTTAGCATATTTTGTCAAAGCCATGAAGTCTGTTAAGTGCTACATCACCATCCGAGTGCCTTAATATAGATTTAGGAAGTCCTGTACATTCCCCTACTGATATGACTGAGCGTAGTAGTGGTTCAGAAAGACATCCTTGAACTCTTCACTTGGCAGCACCCCAATATCAAACATCTCTACATATCCCTTCCACTAGTTGACTGCCTCATCCTATAAGAAATTTGGTATTTTCCTCGACATTACCAATCCATCGGTTACCCTAACATGTAAAAATGATGGTCTATGTTAGACACCCAAGTGTCCGCTGCTTCTGCATTTGTATTTCATGAAATACAGGAGCGTTGGCTCTACCAATCTCCTTTTGCACCTTTATTTCTTGCGCCCCTACACTAGTGTCATCGCCCTACTTGACACCTATTCTTCAAGTGCCGTCTTCACTACCTGGGAGGTTTGTTGGGCCATCAACGAGGATAATTGGTGCAGATCTACTGTAATAGGCACCAGAGCAACCCCAGCTACTCCTATTCCGGATGCAGGCTCCACGAGAATCTCCTCTTGGACCCCTACCAAAGCAACCTCCTCCTTAGGATGAGCATGTGCCACTAGGGGAGGATTGGCTTGTTCCCCACTACGACTACCATGACCACCACGTCTACTACAGTTGCCACCTAGTCCACCACGTCTTCTACGAGCCATCTATAAAGTCAAAACTGCGCAAATAAAATCAATCATATGTTCGCATTATATAAAGTAAGAAAATCTATGTATGAAAATCTTGAATAGCTTATCGTTAATTTCTTCCACTAACAAAGATCAATGTTGAGCCTACAAGGCGTCCTCTATCTATCTAACACAAAACTAAGCGTCGACATCCGTCATAACATGGTACTGGTTTTTAAATATAAAGCACGCATATGAAACAATGCGACATGGATTAATGCAAGCAAACAAATATTTTTAGTTAAATAATAGTAATTTTAAGTTATTACTCTCTATCAATTCAAGATAATACTCTACAAGAAAATGAAATAATAGTAACACCCATGTTTGTTGCAAAATCCATTGCTAATTAGATTTTGCAACGGATTTCTATCCGTTGGCATTTAAGCCGTAGCAAAAAGTCAGCAACGGATTGACCAAATCTATTTGCTAATTTGTGACAGGTACCTCTGTTGCAAATTTGAAACACCCTTTGCAAAATTAATGGCGAAGAACATATACAATTAATAATATATATAAAAAATAGCATATAAATCCGTTGTAACATCCGTTGAAAAAAACAATCTATATTTTTTACTTCGTGTAGAAAATTCCGTTGCTAAATATTAACTAAAAATATTTTTTTATTATTTTTTGTCACAAATTTCATCACTAAATAATAATTAGAAATAATATTTTTTGTCACAAATTTTGTTGCAAAATAAATTTAAAAATTATTATTTTATTCTATCCCATTATGAATTCCGTTAGTAATAATTAAAAATATTATTTTATTAATTTCCTTTGCAAATTTCATTGCAAACTAAATTAAAAAATTATTATTTTATTACTATCCGTTGCAAATTCCATTGGTAAATAATAATTAAAAATATTATTTTATTAAATTCGACTGCAAACTAAATTAAAATTTATTATTTTATTACAACCAGTTGCAAATTTTGTTCAATAATAATTAAACTATTATTTTATTATTTTTTGCCACAAACTTTGTTAGTGTAATGCCCAAAAATCCACACAGCTCGGAGCATATCACTAACTAACCTTCTTAACATCTAGAAAGCAGTTCTTTAATGAAAACATATCTCATGATTGAAATCAATGAAATCGAATGATGATGAAACAAAGCCCACTAAGCCTTATTATCATGTTTTAGCCTACATCTTTATTTTAAACTGGCTAAAATATAATCATGGCCAACGGGTTACAACTGTCTTGAAATTTAAATAAAAAAACATAAGCCAACACTCATACTTAATCCAACCCTCGAGTGACCTTCATCCATGATTTATCCTTGATTTCCCTGACCTCCGACACATTATTCTGCTTGGCTTTTTATAAACAAAAAGGCAATCAAATACGTACGAGTCAGAAAGAATTCCAATCTATTGAAATAACAAAATCAACAAATAAATGAATGAAAGCAAATAAATACAAAAGTGTATTTGCCTACTACTATCTCAGTCCAATGCATAACCAATGACATATAAATTTCAGTATAAACTTCACAACAATCAATGATGGCATGAAAGTGTAATAGCCAATCAATGTCGATAACCAGATCAAACCCCAAAATCTCGAAGAGAATAAAATCAAATTTGAACGCATGCCCACCAATGACCAGCTCACACCCACGACACACCTTCCCAATACGAAAGATACGCTTTCCTGGAGTATCAGCATGTATGGGCTCACGTAACTCATCGAAATGTAACTATAGCATGCATGCAAATCGTGTAGAAATAAATAAGTATGACGCCCCAGTGTAAAATAACAAGTGCGCCCAAGAAGAAAGAAAAGGGAGTATACCTCGAACCAAGGCAGGCTCCATATCATCTGCAGCTCGTGGTATCGCATAGGCACGAGTCGATGACGTCTGACCCTGCTAAAAACCCGAGTCCTACCAGTCCCATGACCACCACCACGATAAGTTCCCTCACTAGGATGAACCGAAGAAGTAGGAGGTATATATGGCCTCCTCTGAGCAGACTCAGGCGACATCTGAGACCGAGTTGCCATAGAAGCCCACTCTGCCTAGCAATATCCCTGGGACAATGAGAGCTCATATGTACCTTCGCCCTATATTGTCGGCACACTACATGAGAACAAGTCATTTGTCTATGATCCTTAGCCCCACAAATCCTAAACATCTGAGGTAGTCCACACTCATGAGAATAATGGCCAGTTCGGCCATAATTGTAACATCGCATACCCTATACCGAAGCACTTGAAGGAGAATAACGGGAAGGCTTAGAATGCCCCTGCAAGGAATAGAATCCGAATCATATAACCTTTTCCAATTCCCACTACCCCACCACTGGATCCCATGCTACTGGCTATGCTACTCCCTCTACCGCCACCGCGGTCACCCCTAAAGACTCCTGCCTCAGATACGGGTCGAGAACTCGAATGTTGGCCAGAAGGCCTAGGAGGATGAACTTCAAAGCTCCTCTGACACTTCCCGAATAGAAGGATGTGGTTACCGATAGACTTCTCATAAGTCTTATACATCACCCCTACTATGCCTCCCCGGATGAAGGACGTAACCCACTCTTGAACTTTTGTATCCGAAGCTCCTCGGTCACAATCAACTCCGGGGCAAAATGAGAAAGACTCATAAAAGTCTTCTAATACTATCGTACCAACATTGACCCATGCACCAAGTTCACTATATCAGCCCATTTCCTCCCCTGAAGGGTAATCAGATCAAACTCGCTTTAGAAAGCCTGCCGAAAGGCCTCCTAAGTCATCACTGCCATTTTGCCTATCTCACGATGACCCTTCCACCACTTTGCCAGCTCCCCACATAGATACAACAGTGTCGTGGCCAACCCTAAATCATTGTCGACCATATCAATAGTATCAAATATCTGCTCAATCTGTGTGAGCCACAAATCTGTGATTGTCTCATCTCCCTTTCTGGGGAATGGTTGTGGATCCATCCTCCAAAACTGTCTCTAGGCCATAGAGGCCCTCGTCTCCCCACTAAGCCTCCCCACATATGCTATACACCAGATTTCGCATAACCTCATCCATGGCCTGTAGCAACCCAAAGGTATCAGGTTGGGCTACCCCCAGAGTCACTTGAGCTCTTTGTGGAATATAAGATGTGACCTCAAGAACGGTCTCATCATACACGTCTGCCCCCACATGGCTACCCTCAAATAGATCAGGAATGCCCTCAGCAGTCCAAATCTCAGCCTCAATAACTGCCTCTCTAGCTCATGTATGCCTAGTCTTGGGCACCTCAGTCCCACATCCTATAGCACTACCCTTATGAGTAGTAGCTCAACGGTCCTTAGTACAGCTTCCTCGAGTAATAGTCCAACGGCCTCTGCCACCTCCTCGTCTTCACTTAGCACTAGCCATCCTCACTTCATACATGAATCAATAAGCCAAGGAAGACATTAACCTCAATACTAGTGCCTTAAACTTACTCAACACCTCAGTAAGAAATAACTCACTCTCAATACTACTACTCGCATAAAAATCTACAACCCGCAAAATATAACTCACACCTTAATGTATATATATATATAACCCATACCTCACAATAATATATATATGCATATCTAACAACTCATACCTATACATATACACAACACACATCATATATATGTAAATATGTTGTACATCTCACTACATGTTCACACATCTCCACAACTACCATACAAGCACATAAGCACACAAGGTAGACATCTCACTGTTATACTCACTAGCAAGCCCCAAGGTTTTATGTAAACCTGGATAGACTACTGTCGCGCCCCCGAATCCCAAGCACCCGGGACCCCGGGGTCGCGATGTGTTGTACTGTTCCCAAACAAACAACAATAAACCAAAACCCACATTTTGATCGAAAATTCGGCAGCATAATAG